>VDFB02096154.1:0-34702 GCA_007258455.2 Sequoia sempervirens | reverse complement strand
AAAAAAAAAGTCAAAAGTCAAAAGTCAAAACTGTTGTAAGTTTGTAACTATTTGAATTTCTATTCAAATTGAAATTGTAAGTCTAACACCGCTCTTGTGAATTCTCTGCATATTTTAAAAAGTCTACAATTACATGGTTCTTTTCATAATGTGTCAGGTCATCAACCTCATAGAAAATGTACAGCAAACAATGTACCCTAGAAATGATTCATTTTGTTTTTTTTTTGTATAGAATTTGAATCATTGAATCAAGATGTCGAGTGGGGGAAACAAACAAGGCTTGTATCCATTGTGGAATTATGTTGATCGTGTTAAGGGGCCGAAGGGTTCAGGTGGAACAGCCACGATCTCATGCAAATTATGCCCAATGTCATGGCAAGGTACTTACACGAGGGTGAGGGCTCATTTTCTTCACCTACTTGGAAAAGGTGTTGATCCTTGTATAAATGAGGTGGAGCGATATGAGGCTGTGAGGGATGAAGAAAGGGCTAATGGTAAAGTTTCTAATATGAGCTCTCACGCTTCGACAAACACTGCTGCAAATCAAAATCAGAATATCAATACAGAGGCAGAGGTGGATGTGTCTTCAAGAGATGTAGCAGCAGAAAGTTCTCACAAGTGGCCACACATTGGTAGCTCAAACCCCATTAGCAGATTATCTGATGTGCAAGGTCGACAAGCGGTTGATGCAACAATTGCACGCTTCTTTTATGCCAATGGAATACCATTTAATGTTGCTCGATCACCTTTCTATACAAAGATGATCCAAGCAATCAACAATGCTCCAGCTGGATATAGACCACCTATGTATGAAAAGCTTCGTACTACTCTAATTGATAAAGAAAAAATTCGATTAGAGCAACAAACTGCACCATTGAAAAGAGTGTGGATTTCAGAAGGATGCAACATTGTGATGGATGGGTGGACGGATACTAGAAACCGTCCACTACTTAATATCATGGTAACATGCAGCAAAGGGCCTTATTTTTTGAATGCATTGGATTGTTCGGGGCATGAAAAAAATGCAGAGTATCTTTATAGGCAGCTATGTGACGGCATTGAGGAGGTAGGGGCATCAAATGTAGTCCACATTGTTACAGATGCTGCCCCTGTTTGTAAAGCAGCAGACATGTTGGTGCAAAAGAAATATAAGCATATATTTTGGACACCATGTTGTGTGCATTCGTTGAATAATGCACTCAAAGATATTGGCAAGTTTGAGTGGGTTTCAGCTCTCATAGAAAAAGGCAGAAAAATTCAAATGTTTATATGCAATCATCACCAAACACAAGCTATTTATCGAAAATTTGCCAAGGTGGAGCTTCTCAAACCAGCTGATACAAGGTTTGCTTCTTATTTTATTCTTCTTCACTATCTTTGTGAAGTGAAAGGTGCTTTGTGTTCCACGGTTGTTAGTGATGCATGGGCAGCTTGGAGGCAATCTACATCAAATGATGCAGTTGAGGTGAGAGGTATGATCCTTGATGACTATTTTTGGGCTGATGTTAAATTTGTTGTGGACTTTATTCAGCCCATATGTGAGGTGATCAAATTTGCAGATTCAGACAAGCCATGTTTGGGGGAAATTTATGAAGAAATAGATTCCATGTGCGAAAGAATTAAGCAAATAACAGATGCAAAAGATCCTTCACTATATCCTTTGATAGAAGATAAGTTACATGGAAGATGGAACAAACTTAACACACCTCTTCATTGTGCTGCCTATGCCTTAAATCCTAAATGGCATAATATAGAAGAGACCAATAAGAGGGCTCCATATGAGGATAGAGAGGTAATGAAGGGGTTTTGGGCTGCAATAAAAAAGATATATGGCCGAGGTGAGGAAGCATCAATTATAAGGAGTCAATGGAATAAGTTTTCACGTGGGCATGGTGACTTTTCTTCCGTGGAAGCTTTATATGATATGCGAGCAAAGAAAGACCCTATAGAGTGGTGGTGGAACCATGGAGGTGAAACACCTGAATTGCAATCATTTGCAATAAGATTACTCTCACAAGTAGCTAGCTCTTCATCTTGTGAGAGAAATTGGAGTACTTATGGTTTTATTCATTCACTAAAAAGGAACCGATTGGGGTCAAAGAAAGCAGAGAACCTGGTGTACATTCATAGCTCACTTCGCCTTCTCTCTCATGTAGATCCTACATACAATGAGGGTCCTTCAGCAAAATGGGACCAAATTTCACCTAATGAAGATGTTGCAGCCATAGTGGATGAAGTGGTTGAACCAGATGGCCTTATTGATTTACCCCCAGTTCTACTACCAGCAGAGGAACCTGAGTTAGAGAGTGATGAGTATTTGGAGAGCATCATAGCTGAGGACCTTGACATGGATGATATTGATGTGGTGTAGATGATATGAGATTCAGATATCAGATAGATTTCTGATTTTTGTTTTTTGTTTGCATATCAGCCAATCGAACTATGAATATTTTTGAATTTCAATGAATCAATATGTAATGTGAAATGTGAAATGTCAACTTAGAAGTTGGAACTGTGATTATGTAAACTACTAAACTTTACTACTGCTATTGTTTTGAAAGTTAAATGTCATTATATTTTCAGATTTTCTATATATTATTAATTTTTATATTAAAAAGAAAAATGGCGTCTCCAAGTACCACCGTCTCCTATTTTCAAAAAAATGTTGTACCGGTACCGGTACCGGTACCAATCTTCTGTACTAGTACCAGTACCAATCTCACAGCAACTATGACTAAAATTGACTTCCCAATGATGGCTTCTCACTCTAAACGAACTCCCTTTGAATTCTCACTCAATAATGAACTCACAACTAATTTCTTACTCAATAATGAACTCACAATGATTTCACTCTCAGCTTTATTGGGATTATTCACTGTCTGTGGCAAATTGCTGGTAAAAACTCTATATTTTCAACTCAGAAAAACAAAGTATGTAAACAAAATTATGAAATGGAAATGAAAGCTCAGAGAAATGCTAAACTCGGATTCCACAAGTGATGAAATATAGAATGGCAAGGCATTTATATATAGGGCGTGAAATGCAACGTTTTCCACTTATGAAGGCATGATAAATGACAGCATAATGCCTAGAAACATTCAAAGAGAGACATGGCGGGTTTCTAACCCCTTACTCATCAAAATACAAGTGATTCGACTTCCTTTTGAGCCAACAAAACAAGAATAAATCAACTCAGTAAGAGAAATCGACACCTACAGGAAACTTACTTGTTATGGCACGCATGGAAAAATGATTCATCATTTAGTGAATCGGTCAAGGCAATACTTTAAACACTTGACCAGTTGAATGCTGCGTCGCCCACATTCATAGCATTGGTTGAAAATTTCTTTAGGCGACCTACGTATTTCCTCAAGCACCATTTTCACGGGAAAGCTTCTTTCAACAATTTTTGCCTTTTTCCAAAAGTTTAACTATTCACTTACAAAATATTTCGATTCCTCATTGAACTTTATGTTTTAAATTCTTTTAAATGAAAAGGCTCGATCCTCTTTTACTTGAGATTTATTATTTCTCCATAGTTTAATTCAAGAGATTTATTATTTCTCTATAGTTCCATTTTAAATATTTACTCCAAGTAAAAATTTAATCTTTTAATTTTTCACTTTAGTGTTTTAAAATATTTTAAATTATATATTTATATATATTATATACTATATATGTATATATATTATGTAATTATTAATATATTCATATATATATATATATATTTTCTTCATTACTCTTGTAATGTATATATATATATATCTATATATATGTATGTATTATCTTACTATAATATATATACATATATTTATCCTTTATATAATATATATAAATATATATATTTACATATATATTTACGTATCTATGTATATATCGTTTAATATCAATACATCATCGATATATACATATATACATACATATACATGTAAATTACCAAGCAATAATATCACAATATTATTTATATCCACAGTTAATAGGTAGCGTGTGTATGTATATACATGTGTATAACCGTATATACCTCTGTGTATACGTATGTGTATGTATACCATGTCGACACATACGTATGAGCATATCCATTTGCCTATCATACGTCTGTATTGATATGTTTATACATATGGATACGTGTACATAATGTATACATGTGTATACATACCCACTCAACTTATACACATATATCACTCACATTTTCCACACAAAGATCACAGTGTAGTAAATCTGATAAATAAACAATCATCACTCACAAAGCACAAAGAAGTAAACCAGACTCCTAAAGCCTATGGATGACTTATCAAGACCAACTTATCTGACTTGGTTCCTCCAAACCCATAATGATGTGTGTGTATGCTCAAATAATTAACATTACCAGTTAAACAACCAAGCCCCTCTCCCAGGTGATATTTCCCCTACGCCTAGAGGAATGGTTCACATACCTGCATCCACCGTCATAAACTCACAACAATCAAATGCTCACAAGAATAGCAGTATATATAAACTTCACAAGATATATCAACATGATTCATTAACCTCATAATGCATATTTTCATCATGAATAACATCAATTGAAACAACATGAAATGAGACAATCATCATATGTACAATACTCATATTGATAACAAGGTGCAACATATCTTATTCATTCACAGAATTGTCTTTTACAATCGTTTATTCCCTATGTAGTACTAATATCTTAGTAGCTATACAATCGGGGTGTAACAAAAATGAAAGGTACGCTCCAACCAGGATGATTGTTACGATGTTCAATGCATTGAATAGTACTCCTGTTGTGAGTTTTTCACACATCGCCCCATTGCAAATGGGGACGCCCTAATTTTTGCTTCGTTTGGGTCTTTTGGCTTGATTTTGGTTGGTTTTCTTGTTGTCTCTCTCTTGTTCTGTCTGTCTTTTCGGGGATGTGCCCGTCTGAATTGAAATTTTGGCTAAGTTTGAGAATTTTGGGGTTTGCTTTCTTCATACCAGTTTGAGGTTGATTCGAGTAAGAAAATTGAAGTCTGAGCTTGACACTGCGTTCAGAGCACCCTAAGCTGTCTGCCTGCAAATTTTGGGCTGAATTTGATCACTTGCTATTTTTAGCAGTCCCGACTTCGGAGGCTATTTTTAGGGTTTGCATGTATGGTTTTTCAATGCATTTCTAGAGAATCTTTCTGGGTTTTTCAAGGCCTTTGCGATGGTATAACATCCAAACTGAGATATTGAGTTTGAACAATTTTGGTTTAAGAGGCTATTTTTAGGGTTTGCATACAGGATTCTTCGATGCATGTTTGGATATTCTTTATGGGTTTTCCGAGAGCTACGCAATGGGGTAACATGCGAGACAAGATGGTCACTTTTCAGGAACTTGCTATTTTTAGCCAATGCTTGCATGCAGACCAGTTTACTGGGTTTTTTTGGATTTTTTGAGATCTCTCGGGCAGTATGACATTCAAACACACTCGACAGCCGGTTGGTCACTTTTTCAGACACTTACTATTTTTAGCAGGATCACTCCAACAGCTTCCTAGCACTTTAGTTTCACGAACAGAGCAACATGCAATAAAAACGGGGTCAAATGGAGGTCATTTGAGGCACATGCAAGTCAGATTAGGGTTTCCAACTTTGGTGCCTAAAATGAGGGGCAAAATGTGTGAATTTTTGAAAACAGATGTATCCCATTGCGATCAGCATCCTTCAGGCTATCTACTGGTAAAATCTGAGCTCATTCCGACTACTTACTATTTATAGTAAGTCACCTCCAAAACATGGCTAAAAATAGCAGGTCGGCACATAAGGCCAGTATGAATAGGTTAGTCATGCTATGAGGATCCCATGGAACAAATTTCAAATCAGACAGAGTTGTAGAGGCTTGAGAATTAGTGAACTTTCTAAAAATAGTAAATAGGAGCAAGCAGGCTTGGAAATTTTCTAAGTCTCCAAAACTGGTAGGAGCACCTTGTAAATGCGCCCAGCCATCAGGGAGGCCAAAAAAACTTTCTAAGGCAGTGAAAATTCTTGAACCACCCCTCATATGCGCCCAATCTTGTCAAGGAAGCACAAAAAAATCTCTAAGTCTAAAAAGTGGAAGCTCAACCCCCAGAATGCGCCCAAGGTCCAAGAGGTTGATAAAAATTTGACTAAGTCTTGCAAGATCAGAAGTACCACCCCTCAAATGCGCCCTTGAGAGGAGGCTGGGTGAAGAAAATTTCTAAGTTAGTGAAACTAAGAGCTCAGAGGGTCAAATGCACCCTTGGCAGGAATGGAGGCATCAAAATTTACTAAGTGTTCAAAATGAAACCTCAACACCCTAAATGTGCCCCAGCTTAAGAGAGGAGAGGGAAAATAATCTAAGTGTTGAAAAATGAAAGTACAAGCCCCCAAATGCGCCCAAGAACAAGTTGAGCATGGAAATTTTGGTAGGGCAAGTGAATTGAAAGTTGGGCTAGTGAAATGCGCCCAAGGTGAAAAGAAGGTGGCTATAAGAAATTTTCTAAGTCTGGAAAATTGAAAGCCCAGAACCCTAGATGCGCCCAAGTTGATTGGTGAGCTTGGAATTTTGACTAAGTCTTTGAAAGTGGAAGTAGGCCTTGTCAAATGCGCCTTAGCTTGGAGAGATGCCTAGAAATTTTCTAAGTGTTGACAAATGAAAGTATGACCCCCTAGAAGCACCCAAGATGACAAGGCAAAGAAGAAATTTGTCTAAGGCAATGAAACTAGAAGTACAACCTCCTAAATGCGCCCAAGCTTGAGAGGGAGGTAAGAAAACGCCTAAGTGTTGAAAATTGAAAGCTCAAGGGTGGAGACACGCCTAAATCAAGAGGTGGAGATAGAAAATATTCTAAGTTTCACAAAATGGAAGTAGAGGTCCTTAAATGTGCCTTAGCAACCTGAAGCAGTGGAAACTTTTCTAAGTGTTGAAAATTGAAAGTGTAAGGGTGGAAATGCACCTAAGTCAAGAGGTGAAATTGAAAAGTTTCTAAGGCGTAGCAAAATGAAAGTTAGACCCCTCAAATGCGCCTAGAGTGAAGAGAGATGCTTTGAAAATTTTCTAAGTAATGGAACTAGAAGAAGACACACCTAGATGCGCCCTATCAACTGGAGATATCAAGAAATTTTTCTAAGTGTTTGAAAATGAAAGTGCACAGTGTCAAATGCGTGCTAGGAAGGTTGAGGGGTAGAGAAATATCTTCAAGGAAGAGACATCAAGGTGAGAAGTTTTCTAAGGGAGAAATGAAACACCACCATCACAATTGCACCATCAAGATGAAGAAATTTGTAGAGCCCATCAAATCCGCCCATGATGAAAGGTTGTAAAGAAGGCAAAGTCTGCGGGAGAAAATGATGAATGAGGCCAATCAGACCTTGGAAATCAAAATGCCGGGATTAGGTAAGTGAAATGAATTTATACTATAAAGCGTTCTGATGCTCTTCTCTTTATCTGTTTTGCAGGATGAACGCCGGGGCCAGAGCATGATGACTTGAAGTGATGGAGCAAGTAATCCAAGACAATATTAGAACCTTGGAGGAGGAAAAGTTACGTGTTTCAAGCTCCTCCGCGATGTCTCAGTGGCGCCCAAACCGTGAAGGGGAGATGTTGGAAGAAATAGCTAAGTGTTGGAATTTCTCTTCAAAGACCTAATATGCACCCAACTCAGGGAAGCCAGTGGCAAAACGGGTTGAATCCGAGATAAATAAAAAATCCTTCAGGATCAGGATGGAGAAAAGATAAAGTACCAAGCGTTGGAGATCATCCTTAGGTACTAAAGTATACCTAAGATGTAGCGGTAGGAAGGAGAAAAATCACCATCAAACAAGGGAAAGAAGTTGCAGTCTTGGAGTTTCAGGTTGAGAACGTGCTTGCCATGCCGATTGAAGCTATGTTGGCCAGTTTTAGAAGATGGTGGACATTAATTGCTCATTTATCACTCCACTCTTCTTGGTAGCGGTTTTTAGGGTTAGGGCTTATGTGGCTCAATTTGAGCCCTTCATTGTAATTGAATCTGAGTCGTCCATTGGACTGGGCCAACTTTAAAAGCCCCCCCCCATTTGTAATTCATTAGAGTAGAGATTAGAATAGAGAGACAGCTAGGTGATAGCATAGAGCATAGTTTGATAGTATAGCGTAGATTGAAGAGGAAGGAAAACGTTCTCATTAAATGTTTTGTAAGAAGTTTTTGTGAACACTCTCAATAAAAAGATTTTTCACTGATGATGATTTCATCTTTTGTTGTAAGCAGCTAGCAAGATTTCTTCGTCCTTTTGATTCAAGCAGAATCTTCAAGTAGAATAAATTTCATTTCATGTAAGTAGATGCTAGTTGTGGAATGCGGTGGTTGATTCGAGCAAGCTTCGTCTATCCATACCACTAGTGTGTTCGCTGATGGTGAATTCGCCTTGTGTGGTCAACTGGAACATTGCGGACTTAACTTCCTTTGTGATTCACATGTTGGTATGCGTCGTTGTGACGGTGTCTTCGTGTTGAATTATGATTTGAATACCTTTGGTTACTCCTTTGAAGATTGCACCGGTTTTGTGGAGGCTGTCCGAAGTGAGGCAAAGCAAAACTCGGTTGAAGTCTGCGAGAATTGATCGCCATGTCCCACGCCTTAGAGTAGATTAGAACCTTCTTATCCCTACCACCATTTAAATTCAGTACTTTCTGGTTAGTTTAGGAAACAAGAGCTTTATAGACAAACCTTTCGAGCTTTCGAATTCCTTTCTTTGCTGTTGAACAATTTTGTAAGTCCCCTTTAAATACCAGCAAATCACATCGAGCCAACTGAGACTATCCACTGCATGAAGGAACCTTGGAGTTGAATGCATGATCTTTCTAGCAATCTTAGCATGCAGGAGATTTTGTTCAAGAGATGATAGAGTAGCCGTTGGTGAACTTTATTCTGTGTTGGTGCGGTCACGAAAAACACATGAACAACTTCGTAGTATGCATAAGCGCTCCCACCCCAATGCTATTAAAATGCTCTACATAATAATAAATCCGCCTCTCAATTAATCCGCTATCAAGTTCTCCAGGCTTCCTATGTGAGTGAGGCCCGACTCTTAGGAGCTCCTTTTGTATGTTGGCAATAGCATCTTCCCATTAACACAAATGTACCCGCCCTAATGACTACTGCCTACTTCAGAAAATTTCCGTAGTATAAATAATTTGACAGTGGGATGTATAGGTCCTCCCATGTATGATGATATCCCTCAGTTCTGGGTGCAATGTCTAATATATTTCTGTAGATTCCTCTCCATCTCCTCCGATGCCCCCCCCCTGTTCGGTATTCTCTCATTTTTTATACCTTTAATCACCCAAGTGACACGTCTCTTTGTTTAAGCATCACACTTTTTGGAATGTTATGTCTTTATCCCTGAGTCGGCCTCTTGTTTTCAATAATTAACAATTAGAAGTGAATCGATTCTTTTACACAGGTCGGCTAGTTTTGTGAGGAATATTATTTCAGATCTCCGTTCTCTTGATAATGTTTTATTTTATATATTTATGTGTATTACTATTATGGAGTTTTTGATTGCTATTATATATATATATTTTTATAATATTGTTTTTATATAATTTTATATCTTTTCGGTATTTATTATTTGATAGTTTATATTAATTCTATATTTTCAATATTTGTTATATTATCTTGATTATGGTATTTAAATGGTTAATTTATTAATTTAATATATTTTAATATCCATTATATTATAATATTTATAACATTATTTATAATATTTATAATTATAATATTGTCGATATATATATATATATAATTACAATATTATCTTATGATAATTGTAATTATAAAAATATTAAAACAATAATATTTCCTTTTATAATTTTAATATGTATTGTGTTATTCATTTTATTTTAGGGTTTTTTAGCACCAAATTTCAGGGACATGACAGTCCTCCCCTCCCAATTTTCTTGTCGTCAAGCAAAAATCATCTTGGTTTCTTCTAGGATCTCTTCTTGTAATCTTTGTGATGGGGACATCACAATTTTACAGCTCCAAACAATGTTCCCAGCCTCCAGGTACCACCTAAAGATCATATTCGTATTCTGAGTTGTTTTTTTTCTTTAATTTGAGATTCCATTTCTAAAAATCAGATCTAATGGCTTTGAAAGATTCACTTCCACATAGGACCTACCATAAACACAATTTAGTATAGGAATACAATGTTTACACATGCCAAACTATTTGTATTGCAACAATATTGCTTTTGATCCATTGTGGTAAATAAATCTTGTGGAGGTTCAGCCTGCTGTAGTGTTTTTAAGCAATAATTAATATACCATCTTTTGCCTCTGTCAAGACAGGTTGTGTGACATGGTTGTAGAACTCTCGTAGAACCACAAAGAAATTAACCTATTGAAACAACCTAATGTACTCTAAAGCAGTTCAGACTTATCCAGGAGAATAATATCATTTATTCTGTCCAAATAGCACACAAATGTCTGTATGAGTCCATTAATTAACTATGGAGTGAAAAAAGGTGCTAGGATACTTATTAATAAACCACCTAGGCCTCCCAAACTCCCAGATTACCACTTTTGAATTGTTTGAAACTTTGAACCATCCTACCATGAACCTGTTTTTTAAATGAATAAATGCATCTTATCATACTTAAAAGAACAAGGAGACTGAACTTCTTTACCAAACAAGAAACTTAAAGTTGACACTAACTAGCTTAGTTTGCCACTTGTTGAATTCTTTCACCTCTCTTTATCCATAGTGACTAGTATTGGCCAAAATTTTGATTTTTTAAATGAAGTTAATAGTTTGGGCATCATACTTCTTCCTCTTATTCCAATTCTTGTGAGATAGTAATAATTCTCTATAGATTTTTTTTTATTTCTCTTTGCTTCTACTGAACATGTCCAGGTTGAGCCTGGTTTGATCTAGTTGGTCACTCTATAAGCGATAACTTAACAAGTAATACTGAATTAATATTAGAAGCTCAATTTCTTTTAATCTCTCTTGTTCCTTATTTTTTATCTATGTAGGTAGCAACACCTAGAGTAATTTAAGGTATTCCCTGGCACATGGGAATTTCTACATGTGAAATGCATTTTATTGTTCTGCTTTGTTTTATAACAGATTGGTATGGACTTCAAGAGCGTCAGATCACAATCTACTATATATAAAATGGAAGCGTTTAACTCAATAAAGAAGAGAGCAGGGATAGCCCTAATTGTATGTTTGTTCATTTTATCTTACAATTATCCAAATGCTCATTATAAAAATCCCTTTCCTTGTTGATTGATTTATTGTCCATTTGGGAATATCTAAGATTTTTGGTCGGTTGTGTTCTTTTGAAGTTATCAAATGGAGATGCTAGAGTTCATTGGAAAGGAGCAGCTGAAGTGATATTGGATCTATGTAATTCCTATTTGGATGAAGAAGGAAGAGTTGTTGTACTGAATAATGAAAAGGTCGGATTTCAAATATTTATTGGGATTTAAATTGTTTGTATGCATAATGACAGATTAGAAGTTAAGGTTTGGGGTGATAAATCAAAATGCAATTCCTATGTATGTTGTCTTAGAATAGACATCCTTATAAAATATCCAAATGACTGACTGTCACAGGTTAGAGAAGTAATTAGTGAGATGGCTGCCAATAGTCTTCGGTGTATAGCATTTGCTTACCAAAATTTGAATAACACATTGCTGCCGAAGACAGAGGAGCAGAAAGCAACATGGAAAATTCCAGATGAGGAACTCACAATTATTGCAATTGTTGGCATAAAGGTATTTCTGAAGTATCGTTAGTTTTTTTCATGTACCTATTTTTTATATCTACTTTAGTATTAGAGATTCTGAACCTTGCATTTCAAGCAGATAACGTTTAGGATTCTGCTGTAGAGACATATTTTTCTATTGACATTACTGTCTACAAGACTGAAAATTTGTGGATTAGGAGACTGAAAATTTGTGGATAAAGCACTGGAAAATCAATACATAGAAATGAGAGAAAATGTCATGCTCTTTATGAGTAATGGAAATGAAACCTCAGAACATGTAATTAAAAAAAATGTGGTCTATATTGTTGGCGTAACAACTAGCACCTCTGGAGTAAGAGTTGGTACGGACAGCTATGCACACTACGCAATGAGTGCTCTTCAAATTAGGAGGGGAAGCTCCCTCGTTGTGCTTTAACAAAAATGCTTGGAAAAGGAAAAGTAATCTAAACTATCTCCTGTCTTTTTGTCTCAGCTGTAGAGGTACAAGGCTTTCACGAAAACTCTATACGTTGCAGCTAAGTATTTTCTGGTGTCGTAGACTACTAACTACAACTAGGCTTAATTACTTAAACTCTATCCAGTTTCCTCAAGAAAACAGAGCATGAGGAAATGGAGCAAGGATGACCATCTGACGATAAACAAGTATAGATTCTCAACTTGAAGGCAAGGTGGCACATCTATCAGCTCAATCTAAACAAGTTTATTGGAAACAACAATATCTGATAAACTAAAATACAGTTCCCCAACTTGAAGAGCAAGGTGGCATCTATATCGGCCTCAATCTGAATAAGTTTATTATTCACACACACACATGATACGATAATAGTCTGAGATTCTCTACTTGACAGGTGGCACAACTAT
Source organism: Sequoia sempervirens (assembly GCA_007258455.2). Classification (NCBI taxonomy): domain Eukaryota; kingdom Viridiplantae; phylum Streptophyta; class Pinopsida; order Cupressales; family Cupressaceae; genus Sequoia; species Sequoia sempervirens. Next base: position 22,099 of record VDFB02096154.1, on the reverse strand, counting down.
CATCTCGATTTTGAATTTCCAGAGTTTGTTAGTTACAAAACAGATTTTATCTAACTAGGGAAAGAATTCACCATTATAGTGCATGAGAGCCTATGTGGCATAAAGATTCATTATAGCGGGAAAATGCATGACAGAACAAAGCGAGCAATATTGTGAGGCAAGGTAGGCACAACATATATTTCTCTCTAAATTGCAAAGTTATGTACAAATATGAGCAAAACTCTTGTTTATATGTAAGACATCAAAGAGATTGCTTAGAACCTAAATCACCCTTAGAGTCGAAAATGCTGATCTTGCATGCGAGATTTATTGCTAAACCTGATAAAGCAAACTATATACAGTTAATTGGAAAACTACCATCAGGTTAGCGAAACATCTAATCTAAGAAATGGACAATTGTGCAAGCATGCAAGTCCTTATTAAACATGATAGCCCGGAACACTACCATGGAGTTATGAGAAACCAATAAAACTCAAGTGAATGAGTGATCTCAGGAATAGATATGCATGAGGGTGAGACAACAAAAAGTTAACTTGAAGATAACTAAGGATTTAACTCCACAGTGTATAATATCTATTAGGAGGTGGGAGGCAGAGTCACCGGTGTGATCTACGAGCAACCAATCCCTCAATGAGATTGTTAACTGCATCACTGTTTGGAGCTCGGATACTTTGTCGAAGAATGCTATGCCTGCGCAGCATGTCCTCACCAGCTGTGATCTGGGACTGAAGTTCACCTTTGCTCCTTGTTGCTTCATTAAACAACGTTGACATGACTGTAAGTTGATTAATCTTACAGCCAACGGTCTCCTGACTGAAAATAGTATGAATGAGTGCTATGAGCTCTGACTTAACATCGGTAAGCTCAACATACGCACCACCTTCAATCTGATATCGACACGGTAAGCGAGATACTAAGGTCCTCACAAACCGGAGTGCACTAGTAACGTGCTCTCTACTCACAGCCAACTTTGACGCCATAGTCTCCTCTATCTTTGCCTTGAAAACCAACCGTGTTTTCCAAGAATAGATAGCTTCTCTATCTTCTGCATCTGTGACTGAGTCATATGCCATACTCAGGTGAGCAATCATAATCTCATCCCGGGGTCTGTTAATTGGCATGTCTTGCTCCTCATCCTGGAGACGTAGACGGAGCTCTCGTGCATTGTACCGCAACTGATATAACTCTGTAAGCATAGCACGTCCTCTAGCAATGAACTCCTCCTCCTACTCATCCAAACGCTTGCCATATTCAACTAAATGATTAAGTTGACCTTGTTCTGTTGGAGGCTCAAGCATCGGTGGGAGTGTAGCAATGACATCTGACCTGTGTACAAGGCTAGAAATATACTGACGAAACTGTTTGATTTCAGCCTTGAGGGCTGCCTTATCTTCTCCGTCCTTCAGCATTCTATCCCTGGCACTGTCTGTAGCAACCTGTAGGAGATCCACCTGAGTCTGGCGTGTGCTACGACCAAGGTTGACTGTGATAACCTCAAAGTCTTGAGTTTCCAACTCATCCAAGCTCTTCCCCTGTGGAGGTATAGCAGTCTCAACGACGATCTCCATGTCAGTATTCCTCTCAACATGGACCATGTTCTTGATCCTCTTGTCTGGCGCATCCTGGTAAACTTGATCAAAATCTGAATGATTAAGGACATAGGATGGCTTCCTCCTCTTCCTTTCCAGCTGTGTCTCAATCCAAGATTGATCTCAGCTAATGCTACTAGAAGGGTCTGTACTAACGATAGGAGGCTGTGATGAGAGTGAATATGTAGAGGCGCTGCTGCGAGATGGGGAGTCTAAATGCAATTCAATATGAATTGGGGTTGGCGATTGCTCTGGAACTGGTATAGGAACTTGAGGCTGAACCTCAGGTATTGGCGGACTCTGAACTGGCCTCTGAACTGTTTCTGTGATAGGCTGTCTGTCAGGCTCCATGTGTGTATCAGTGGCAAGCGCCTTACCTTTTGAATTGTTAGGCGCTTGACTTTTCTTAGGAGGGTTACTCCTTTTCTTTTGTTTAGGTTTTGACGAGGAAGGTAGTGAAGGATTCACCACTACTGGCGGCTTTGCTCTAGGCACACTTACCCTCCTAGTCTTCTTGCTGTCGAGGTAAAGTATACTGTTTTGAATAACTCTACTTGACCTCTCCTTTACTATTGCATACTCCTTGGTGTACCAATAAACTGCTGGCAATGGCTGTGTGTCGACTTGCTCTCTGAAAAATTGAGGAAGAATTTCTCCCTCATCATCTGATAAACCTCCCACATCTTCTGACAAGAAAACAAAAATCTGTGAGAGAGAGAAACGGCCATAACTACGTCTGCGAACCTTGAAGTCATCTGCGCAATTTGCCCAATAATCCTCCATAGAAGGTTCATGAAATGTGCGCCCAACAAGGCGAGTTGTGTAATGACCTGAAAGATCATAGGCACATGCCTCAACAAGATACTTAAGATGATATTTCTCGAGCTCCTGTCCTGCAACTTTGGCATCAATTGCCGTCTTGCTTCAATACATTCCAAACTGAAAAGGAAAATTGATAGATGGTCTGTGCCTGCGGCGTAAAAGACGATGAACATCATGCATCTGTCTTAGGAACTCCATAAAGACTGTCTTATCCGAAGGATAACGTGGAAGCATAGCTGGATTTCCTGTAAATCCGTATACTCGGATGTAGGTGTATGTTGGGAACTGAAGAAACCAATCCGCCAAACCATCCATCGCTGTTCTAGCAACTGCCGAGATACGAATGTGCAACTCCCGGTCCAAATTTCTCACTGTATAAGTCAGGAAAGCCTCGTGAACGCGCTTGAAATGACGTTCAGCCTTAGTGAACTCAAGCTGATGCTGATGAACTGCAGGTACCCGCGGTCATTTTGGTCACCAGGCCGACCTTGATAAGCAATCAAGTACACAAGATAAAAGAACACATGTGAAACTCATGAGGCAACTGGGAAACCGGTGATAAATCTGATAGAAGATGCCGATCATGTCTCTGCCCGGATATGATCGCGACCAATGTAATACATCAGGCTGGAAAATAGCGTATGATTGACGAGACGCGATTCAAAGGTATAGAATCGCATACTCATCCTTGTATTCTGCGACCACATTGTTTGGCAATCGTTCTTAAGCTTGTTTTTTAACCGCAACTGCGCCATTTTATTAGAAGCGCTTGTCCACATCAGCATTAATGATACGCTGGCATTGCTCCATAGAAATAACCAGACTGTTCGGGTGCTAAGGGAAACCAAAACTTCTTTCAACGTCTAGAGGCTTGAGACTACAAATAACTTGTCCATCTATTGACACTATCTCATGAGTAGCAGAGTTGTAATGCTTAATACAAGACATTACGAACTCAATACAATGAGCGGAGATAGGTATGGAAGCGACCTCAATAACCGAGATGCTTTGAATTACGAGATAATCGAACCTCTGATCTTAACAGGATCTAGAACTGCTTCCGGCAGCACCTTGTGAAGATTCGTCTCAACTGTCCCGATGAAGTCGTGAGTAAGGACTGTTTTGGTCTTGTATTCGTGCTAAGTGTACTGCATTCTGAAAAACTCGCTTGTTGACTGCGAACTTGACTATGTTCTGACAAGATTTCTGGAGAGCTAAAAATATCCTGCTGAGGCTAAAAATAGCCTTTTGAAGAGTTATTTTCGGCGAAAAATCTGAGTTATGGGTTTTGTCCAGAAGAAGATTCTAAGACAACCAGAACGTTAGATATGCAAAAATCTAACCTCTACTCGACCGTGCAAAGAGTTTTCAGCTGAGAAAATTAGAAACTCGAGAACGAATGTTCTGAAGTTAAAAATTCCTGAAAAATCAAATGCACGTTTTGAATTCGAGGAAATTATATAGAAATGATCCAGATGTTGAGACTTGCCAAATTCGCCAATTTCAGGAACATGCGAATTGTAATTTGAGAGAAATTTGAGAAACAAGGAGGAAAAAGACGTTTTTTATATGCTCTTTCTTCTGTGAAAATCGCCCCTGTTCTTCAAACTTGCTGATAAATCTGAACTTTAACCTGCAAAAAGAATGATTTGATGAAATTGCCTTTGATAGTTGATGATGAATTCGCCTTTGCCTTGAAAATTCGCCTTGTTCTTGAGAAATACGAATTTCCTTGAAGCTGTGAGAATGAATAATGATGGCGCCATGCTTAAATAAGGAAAATTCGCACCACCTTGTTTATTGCAGGATTTAAAACCTAGACCAAAATAGAAGCCTTCTGATTGGACGCCTTCAGTGAACTAATACTGACTTGAAGTTCGAAATTGAAATAATAATAAAATATTATTTATCATGCAATACCAAAGGCGCCAAAAATAGAAAATCGCCACTTAATGCTTAAATATGCACAAATAAATATTAAATATTATTTAACATCAGTTGACAATCCAAGTAAAGCACTTGGATTCACCAATGAACTTCACTGATTTCAAAAAGTCTTTATTTGGTCTCATAGGCGTCCATTTGCTCAAGATATTGCACTTTTTATTAACTTCCGACTTTGTAGCTGACTACAAAGTTACAACTGGCCAACTTCGATATTGATTCCCGGATGACTAGATGATGCTAAGACTGAACTGGTAAATTGATCGCGAAGCGTGCAGAGCAAGGAAGAAATGTCTGCTGGGAGTCAACATTGCAAAATCCATCATTTAACACCTCAAAGAATTAGGCGCCTTTGATTAAATTGATTTTCAGGTACCAGACTTAAACCATTTCTCCAAACTCCCATCTGACGATTCAAACGGCTGCTGACAACGAACGGTGAACACTGCTGACAGGCAACCAAGCTCACTACATGACTGGAAGTATTCCGCATCCAACGAATATATGCAAGGCATTTAAAAAGTGTACTAAGGGCCTCAAAAGTAAAAGCGCCCCTGGCCTGAGAAGATACAAACACCATTTTGACGAAAATGCAACTCTCAACCAGATGCCCTACTTTGATCTCTGATATCTGGAGCTGGGATGGCCTGATTCAAGCACCGTTTGTTTCTACGCGTAGCCCGAAGGACCTACGAGAGAAGACTCTAGAGGTGACGAAGCAAGAAAACTGCTTCTAAGACCTCAAATAGAAAGGCGCCTTTCCCAAGATGGAATAGACGACCAAACTTGGCCATTTTCTGAGTTGTCTTCGTTTTTCAATATTTCACCAAAGACCTTGCATGTACGAGCGCTTGCCAAATCCCGAAGGCTGACGGTTGGGCTCGTTGAATAGATAAAGTAATTACGCTCAAATCTCGTGAAGACTTTGAATGCGAACAACTTCATCTGACAGGCCTGAAGGCTAGGGGCCTCTGGCCTATAGGAATATAATGAACATTTTATGCCAGTCCGTCTGCTTATTTACGTGCCTGGTAGAATCTCTGCCACGATCTTTCAGAATGTCGGATTAACAGGCAACTTAGTGCAATGCGAAGCTGGACTAGAGTAGTACTGATGTTAGGAAGACCTTATCAGCAAACTAGATCATCTCAAGGGTCATTTTGAAAAGTGCCCCTGAGCTACAGGTGCATTGGAAACGCAAAGAAGAAGCTCAAAGATGTGAAGTCTCTTTACAAGCTCATCTTCAGACGTCGACTGTTGGAGCTCTAGGACTCGGATGACTGCGTTTGATAACTCGTCGAACAAGCAGACTAGTCGTGAAGAGATTGACTGCATCAATCATCAAAAATGCCAAGATCCAACACCTCATTAAGAAGGGCGCCCTTGAGCTAAGGTGCGCAAAAGCTGGAAAAGGACAAGCTTCTGCAAACTGCAACTTCGGAATTTTCAACTTCTGTCGCCAATAACCAGAGTTATGAGTCTCGGATAGCCTTGCAGGATAGCTCATCGGATAGGTAGACTAATTCTGAAGAGATTAACTGTATTCATGAGCATTTACCACAAAATTTAGGCCCTCAAAAAGAAGGGCGTCCCTAAGCTACAGGGGCGCAATCCCGCTTTTCTTTGAGAAATCTTCAAAAATTGATCATTGAAATCTTCATTTTGGCCATTGAAATGACCATATAAAAGTATAAGTGTCGCCGTGAAATGCTCCTCCATCGTGAAATGCTTTGTTCTGAGTCTCTGATTCAGGTTTTGAACAATGGAATTGCCTTTGACTGACAAAACATTAACAAAACTCCATGCTTGATATTGCCCAAAAACTGTTTTTGACATCATTTTAGCAATGTTTAGACTATTTTATGCAAAATGCCTTGATGAAGCAAAAAAATTTGGTTTGGGTACAACATATATTAATGCAAGGTGGCTATGCCATTATTTTACTTAATATATCTCAATGCAAATGACATGGAAAAAACTATGATAAAATAGTATGGCTAGAAAGTTGTAGAAAGAAAGAAAGAAAAAAAATACTTTAATGTCCACAAGTGACCAAAGTAAGTCAATGGAGTTGGAAACTCAACTAGATACAATAGCAAGATGGAGCCAATAGGAGGCTCCAAAGAAGCCACAAATTAAAAGATAAATAGAAGCAGAACAAAAGATGAAAGGCATTCCAACCAAAAAAAAGAGAGAACCTAGAGTGGGGAAACTCTAGTCTTGTCAAAAGGGAAAGATCTTATCAAACTGCCAAGAATATTCTTAAGCATTGAGGGAGAAATTTTCCTTATTCATGCTGTGAAATTGGTTTACATTCAAACTTGACCTTCAAAAGGAAATAATTTACATTCAAATTGTAAGCACAAATAAAATGCATTTTATTCCAGGTGAGGTGGGTTCACAAGAGGTTTGGGTCACAGTCATGAGGTGAAAACTCAGGAGAGGAAAAAATGAACAATATGTAAGGTAAATGGAAAGAAATCTATGTGAGCTTCCACATGGAAGTTCTAATCAGTGTTACAAGACTCAGACTCGCCTCAGACTCAGCAAGCCAATTTTTGACTCGGACTCGGACTCGGAGCCCAAACTCGACAAATAGAAAAACCCAAGAAATTCAGAGATTTTTAAGGATTTAAAACTTGTTTCATGCACGCTTTAATAAATAAATCTTAAAGACACAATAACATCATCAAATAGAAATTACTATGATCCCATACACAAACATACATCGATCACATAAGTATAAACGCAAATTTTAGTTGAAGGAAATAACACATTCAAATATATAAATATTGTCAAATGTATACAAAACTCATGGAATATGAAATCCATTGCATCAAAACAAATATCAAAACTAAAAATATAAGTCTATGGGTCAGAAGAGCTTGCATTACTCATCCTAGCATCACGACAAGTCATGCGCTAGTGTCTAAGATAGGTCCTAGATGATGATGTAGCCATGATATTTGCTTGTGTCTCAATGATTGGTGTGTATATTCAAGTGAGGAATTTATTATTAAAATTTTATTGAAGCCTTCAAGACTGCATGTTTTGTTGTCTAATGTATGAAACAAAATAATCCTTGATTATGGCTTTGACTGTGAAAGATGCAGGGATTTGCAACAGGGGATATGTATTTTGTAGGTTTTATGATCATGATTCAGCATTGGCCTATAGCATGCTTAGACCTATAGTTTGATGAGGGTTTGTGGGAAATACCCCAATAGGGTCGAGGGGCAGTGCCCCTCGTGGGGGTGTGGGGGCAGCACACCTAGTGGGGTGAAGGGGCAGTGCCCCTCGCGGGGGTCTGGGGGTAGGGCCCCCAGCGGGGTCAAGGGGTAGTGCCTCTAGTGGGGTCAAGGGGTAGTGCCCCTTGCGGTGTCTCGGGCCAGCACCTTGGGCACGCTCCTTGTCATGATACAGGGCGGGGTCGAGGGGTGGAGCCCCTGCCACGAAGCCCAAATGAAGACCTTCAAAAACTTTCATGGTGCACACCATTTAATTAAAAAAATTGTAAATGAAAGATAGCAACTTTTTTTAAAAAATTTAATTAAAATAGTTGAGTCTGAGGCACGAGACTCACCGGTTTTGGTGAGTCTCGGCGAGTTCGGCGAGTACTCGGCTGCCGAGTCTCTGGGACTCATTTAGGGTTGCCCACCTCGCAACTCGCCGAGTCTAGGCGAGTTTCTGCGAGTCTTGTAACATTGGTTCTCATACACCAAATTGGTGTGATCTAAGAAACATCCTTTACCTTTATCTTTATAAGATGGTTTTTAGTTCTCCATTTTCTGCCTCTAATGTGAAACATGTTTGAAGATGTGAGGGAATTTCCCTTTTGAATCCTTTAGGAATGTAATTGCATTCAGAGTCGTTCATCTGCACTCAACACTTCTAACCAATTTCCATAAAGAATGTTTGAGGTAAAATTGCAGAGGCATCTAGTTTCCACTCCTTACAAGAGCTTGACTATCATGTGTCAAACAGGTGCACAAAATGTACTTGCTGTTACTGCTGGCAGGATTCTACTAGAAAAGAGAAATATGTTGATGTTACGAAGGGTTAATTTAATAGCATTCAACTTAGCTATATAATTTTTCAGCAATGAAATTGAGATATTTAAACAAAAGAGTAACATAGAACTTCAATTTCTACCATCAAATTACAACAAACATAGAATGGAGTGACAGTCAAAGTGAAATCCAAAGATACCCCAACCCCTACTCCCCCTTTCTCTAATTATATAGAAAAAACTATATACATATTTTCAACTCTTCAATCAATCCTCTCAAGGTTTACTAAGAAACATTTATAGAAGTTTCTTGGATTTCCTGGGCCGATAAAGAAGTTAAGGAAATATGAATTTATTTAAATAATTCTAATTCTGGCTGCTGATGTGGACTATCCAGCTGCTGACATAGTTTAATTGATGCTTTATCTGGGACTTTGATTTTCTTATAGTTTATGGGTTATAGGTTAGAGGCTTTTCCTCCTTTCATACTTTTTATACATGGGCAACGTTTTTTGAATGATAATGTTATCCAATTTTTTCTGACTACAATTTTGAAGTCAATTTCGTGTTTATTTTATTCATATGACTCCACTGTAACGAGGAATATGGCACCCTTATGTTAAAATCATGAAATGTGCAATGATTGATGTGAAAATGAGTTGTGACGTTTATTTTTTCATTCTTTTTGTCAATATGGTGCCTAATTGCCCCATTGGGATTAGGTTGACTCTCATATTTCCACTAATGTGGGTTTACATGGCTCTTTTGCATGCAGATTATGGATTTTAAGAGTTATTTTATAAGTTTTATTTAAACTAGTGTAATGTCCCCGTTTTTAGCACTTCACTTTTCAGTGATTGATAGCCTATTCCCAGTGTGCTGTCAGCCAGTCAGTGGCAGAATTAGGGTTTCCGACTGCTTGATGGGTTCTCTTGAAGATTCAGGGTTTTGCTTGTTGGAGTTTGGGTGTTTGGTTTCTGGATTCCTTCTGGGTTTTCAGAGAGCTTCGCAGAGGTATGACTTGCAACTGCGTCGGGCAACCTTTCCGAACTTACTATTTTTAGTAAGTTATGACGGTTACATCTTGAAGTTTGGGATTTTGGATTGCGGACTCTTTTTGGGTTTTCAGAAAGCTTCGCAATGGTGTCGCATGCATTGCATTCCGAGCAACTTCTTGAATTTACTATTTTTAGTAAATTCTATTTTTAGCAGTGGTCCAGTCAGCATTAGCTCAGCAGGCTTTCCTCTTCTGGCAATTCAGTTGGTAATATTGTTTTGGCCTTTTGATGCATTTTCTGGAGAGAAGTATTTTAATTAAAATAATGTTATATTATAACGTTATAACCCCTTGGCCTAGCTGTATAACTTTAAGTTATTTTAAAAAGGGGGACTTTGAGGGTGGTCATCTCATGGGGAAATATTTTAATATTTCTAAAGTGAATAATTGCTTAAGAGAAATTGGACGCCAACCTTTGGAGAAGAATATGTTTTATTTTAAAGTGATTTTATCACTAAAGAAAAGGTACGCCCTTTTGAGGAAGCAGCCAAGTCAAAGTCAAAAACCTAAAAAGGTCTTGAAGTGGGGCGCACCTTCTAGAGGTTTCTTGAGATTCTCTCAAAGGGTCTATATAAGGAGGCAGTTGCTCTTCATTTTGTTATCTTTTGTCTACCTTATTGTTATGCTGCTGAAATACTTTCAGAGTTACTTCGAGGGATGCATACCTCCTAGCCATTTCTCTTGGTTTCGTGCTTGAAAGATAGCACCTAGCTAAGGCTTCAGAGACTGCTTTTCATCCAGACAAGCAGACAGATCATCAAGGTTGAAGATTTCAAAGATTTTGTCAGTTTTGCATTTGCTGGTTAGGGTTTGGCTGAAGTAGAAATCTGCTCATAAGTCTTTGCATGAATTTTTGTTGGTTCTGGGTACTTTACATATGGCTTCCTCATCCTAGGGCGCCCCTCTTTGGTGAGTTTCAGATTTTATTATTGAGTGTATGATTTTATCTTCTCAAAATCGCCCTTCTCCTTGGCCGTACCATTCTGGGCTGTCTTGGGAAGTGTGCCAAAAAATAATATCACAGTTTGTCAGTAGTTTCTCAGTTAGGTTTTCATGGTCAGCATTCTAGCTCTCGTTTGCATCTAGTTTTAAGTGATTTGGTTGGGTTTTGAGTGAGTTATGAGCTTTTTAGTGGGTTACTGTGTTGCTGGTTGGTGTTTCCAGAATTGCTGATTTTATATCAGACTTCCAGAAGTTCAGTTCAAGCATTGTTTTATCAATATTGTGAAGTCAAATAAGTCGGAACAACATTCTATCAGTTGTTGCTTTGGTTTAACAGTTTGTAACACTTTGTAATCTGCAGATTGTGCATTGTAAGGCTGTTAATAGTAGTACTATTTCAGTCATTTTTATATTCTGCAATTACTTAGTTTTAGAGCAGCAAACCTAATAATCTTTGGACGGTTTACCGCCAGAGATGGGTGAATGAACTACACACTTAAAGTTCTTGGATGGTATTCCGCCAAGAAGGGAATTGAAGCTTTGCACTTCTTACATTGTATTCGCTCCCGCTGCATAAGTGGTAGAGCTTTCTTTCAGCATTGTATTTACTTTGTTACTCCGCCAGATGGTCGCTACTTGCCCTACTGGGGTTTGAAAGCACATTCTTGGTGTAGAGTTTACTTTCAGCATTGTAATTCCTTCTAGTTGTACTGACGACCCTCTTGCCATATGACAGCATCTTTCTCATCTTGAGATTGAGTGCGCATTCTTGGCAAAGAGTTACTTGCGAACTGCTGGTTTTGTTTTGGACTAACCCTAACGGGTGCTTCTTGCATTAGTGTGTTCATTGAAATAAATTGAAAAAAATTGGTCCGGTTCATTACAACTAGGTAATGCATTAGGATAATTATCACTGGTTGATCACCTATACCTGGGCTTATGTGATATGGTAGTCTTAGAGAGTCAGGCCTGTATGATAACAATACTCAATTATGCGATGGAAGTAATGGGTACATACTTATATGGAGATTATCAAGGAGATGAGCTGTTATCATATCATTGAAATTCTTATCTAGGATCTGATTTGATATGTTAGTTCTTCATTGGAAATTGTTTCCTCTTGCTATGGTCTGCTTTTATTTGGAAAGTTTTGATTCCTCATCACTTTTATTGCTTGAGGCAGTGCTCTATTGTTCATTCATTACTGGTCATTTTTATAAAGTTGTGCATTTACAAATATTAGTTTTGGTATCAGATCAAAGGTTAGACTTGGATTGGAAAAAAGATAAGTTTCCCAGATCATTGCCAAATTTCACCAGCAACTTTTTTCAGACCTTTATGATCAATTTTGTCATCAAAACGAAGCCTTTTTCTGCTGCTAAATTTTTTTCTGACCTGGTTGTTTTTGGCAATGCTAAAAGTCATTCAACTGCTTGCAAAATTAACAAAAGAAGTCTCCTTGCCTTCTTGATCACTTTTCTCTTTTACAGTAAAGTCTGATTTGGGGGAATGAGGCAGATTTTGATAGATCTTATTTTTATCTTCAAAAAGTGAGTCATTAGATATGCCTGGACTTTTCCCCAGTGGTGTATATCCTGGATTCTTGGTCAATTTTCTACTGTAGTTGAACTTTTTTGTTAAGAGTTTCACCTTTGAAGTTGTTATTAAGGACAAAGTAGATAGCAGTGCAGGATGCATATATTCTTTCTCAAGAATTTAATTCTATTGGTCAAAAAAGGGTTTTCGTAGCAGAAAATGATGCCCGTATTCTCTTAAATCTTCAGATTTAGACCAGGTTTTTAGATGTACATAAACCAACTATCAAGTATCAATGAGCAAGAATTATTAGGTGAATAAACCAACATGAAACAGAGAAGGTGAAGTTGGAAGGAAAAAATATTAGAACACTCTCAGCTTGACATACGAAGTCTTTGGAGGTAAAAAAATTTGACTTAGAAGTTAGAACTAATTGTTGATGAACAAACTAGAGAATTTCAAATAAATTTGGAAAAGAACAGTTGAAGCACTAAAAAAATATTTAGCAAAGATGCACTGATTGAAGAAATTGTGATGACCCTAACCAGATTTAAATATTAAATATTTACAACTCTTTGATTCACTACCTTTTGATCACCAAGAACTAGGGAAACCGATGTCTTTTAAATCTGAAGTTCATCTGTCAGTGTGCTGTTTTATGAGTTTTTTTTGTGATTTTGGTGGTTTTCTGATTTTTTTGAGGTTTTGTGCTTGATAAGAGTGAAAAAGAAATAGATGCTAAGGACCATAAATGACTGAAATAAAATTACAAATTCTGACTTTCTAGGATAGCAAATGTAATTTTCTGAATTAAGGAAATTGAACCAACGATTACATAAAATTTGCATACCTAGAAGCCAACGCTCAATTTATTGAATATCTAAATTGCTGGAACCACATGTACAAAAAAATCTGATATAAAATTTGATCTGCTCCTTAGTGGTCTGAAAACCTAATTTTCAGCTAGGGTTTGACTGAAAATGACTCCCAAATCGTACAACCAGTTGGTGAATGCTCTGAAATGGTGATATCTGCTGATAAGAAGTCCCAATCTGCAATTATCTTCTGATAACTCACTGCTGCAATCAATTCTAAATGCAGATTTTCCAGTAATAAAGTCCAATGATGCCCAAATGGAAACCCAGTGTAGATTTCCTTGTTTGGTGAATTGGGTTTTCGTCCAATTCACTATCCTCCAAGGGATTTCGTCCTCAGAAGACCTGTATACTGTTGGAACCCTCTTTGAAGAGCTCAAATCTGCAATTGCTTTTGTCAAAATGAGAATAGAATCCTCAAAAAGGAGCCCAACACATAGTTTTATAACCTCCCATGGATTTTTTAATAAAAATCAATAAAATATTCCCTCTCAAAAAGCTACGCCCAACTTGAGGGTCTTGCCTCATCCAAAGAAAAGGGCCACTTTTTAAAAACAACTTGAGTTGCTAAGATGGGGGGCACTTTTCACTATTCATCTTATGATTTTCTGTTACTATTCACTTCTTACTATTCCATTAAAGCAACTTTAATATTTTCACTTTATCCTTGGATTCATCAACTGAACTCCAACTAAAAGGTTCGTAAGGCTCCCAGCTAAACACTACAACCCTCGGTTGGGTACCCTAACCATTTTGTTGACTTACGGGAACCCTAATAGTAGGCCAACCTCCGCTTTAGTCTGAGCTACCTAAGGAAGGGACATTATAGTTCTGGGGCCGTCCCCAAAATTTTCAAAAATGTTAGAAACGTCCCAAAAACTTGGGTATGGCGATGAGCTACAAAGGGGTCGGCTGGCCATCCCCCTCTTTCCAACACAATTTAAAAAAACAAGTGTTTATGAAGATGAACAATTGACTTATTTTTAATATAAACACTTCAAAGAGTATTAAATAATTTTATGTAGCAAATACACTTACAATAACAACCTATAGTTTACAATTGGAGCAATATAGGCTGAAAATGTACTAACAACCTATATCCAACAGTCTGCACTAATTTAACTAGAATATTTACATCCCAAACTGAATTGAAGGTTCCTATGGCAACAAACTTTTGGTACAACAATATTACTTCCTTTATATGCAACGAATCCACCCTTGAGCAACTATATGGATCTTTGTTTAACCTATAAGAATACGATCTGAAACTTGAATTGCTATTGCTCTCAAAACTGTTGGGACTGCTGATATGAAGCTACAGGTCTATGAATAATTTCCACCTCTTTCTACACAGTAAGCTACATCTGGGTGCCTTGGAAAACTTGGACCAACTTTAAAACCAAGTATATAAATCTGAATGTGAATGGGATTTGATCTGATTGTAATTTTATGCCCACTGGAATATCTCAGAATTTGTTTGTATTTCACCGAATGATAATTACACAAAGCGCATTACAACAATTGTTTGATAAAATAATAAAATATCTATCAACTTCAAGCATCATTTTACTAGGTAGATGAATATAAAGTAACCAGATTGCTAATTTGGTTGAATTTGACTCTTATTTGAACTCTCAGTATAACACAAATGTTATGTGTTAAGGTTCTATAATGTATATATGAATGCTTTATCAATGTTATCATATGAATATTTAAAATTTGGACTATTTTTTATATAGCTGTCCCCTTTGGCATCCCCTGATGTCCCCAAAAATGACCTAAAAAATTGGGGACCTTGAAACACATCTCCCTATCCCCTGCCATCCCTATCTCAGAAACTTGGGGTAACATAGCCAAGAACCCATAAAGGCAAGGTGAGAGCATATGGTGAGTGAATAATAGTTGTATATATTTTATTTGAATAATTATCTTGCCTAAAAGATATTGCAATAGATTGCATGAATAATAAAAATATTCACAAATATGCTAGAATTTCAAATAGGCACCACACAAATAGATTTGCTTCCACAATATATTATTACTCTAGAAATAGAAAATATTAGTTGATAAAAGCACAAAGAAGCTTTTAGTACAAATACAACTTCAATGTGAGATTGCCATCAGGTAATCAAAAAGGTTTTGTCCTACAATCTCTAGGAAACTAAAGGGGTTTTTTCCGTTGATCTCCAAATCCAAAGGTTTTTGTTCTTGAATTTTATAGTTGAACACAAGGCTCAAACTATTACAAAAATTATGAAAATTGGCAATTGCTTCCAAGTTTAAGCAAGCACCTTATTTTATAGCAATAGGAGGGCATAGATTTTAATGCTCCATTTCCTCTTCAAAAATAGCAATTGAAATGTTGTGAGATTCGCTCCAAAAGCAGCTCTACTTTATCTGATAAATCCTCATTACTTTCTTGCTATAGAATGTCATAAACTTGTCATGATGAAGTTGCCAAATGTCCTATGGGTCAACACTCTTTTATGAAAACCTATTCCACCACATGTTGAAACTATTATTTTATTTACTTATACTTTATCAGTGCATGGTCCCTTTATTTAAAAAGTATTTTATATCCTTATTGGAAAATAAGGATTATGCCTACATTAGCTAAATTAATTGAAAGGGAACATTACAAATCTGCTCTTCTTGAAATTGCCAAATGTCCTAGTATCTTTGGTTTTCCCCAAGCAACAATGGCCTTCTCTATTTCTTTATGTATATCTGGATGATGGTGGGGGTGATTATGAAGGAATTGGAACCCAAGTGTTTAGATCTCTTATTAGGTGGCCATCTGGGAACACTAAACACCACTTTATATATGTCCATGGTAGTTTGCATACTAGTATTAACAAGGTTGTGATTACCACAAAGTTGGCATGCCTTTCAATACAAGGAACTAGTTGCCTACGAGTTTGGCTCCTTATAGAAAGTCCCTTCCATACTCCTAGCTATGACCACTTGATGTGACCTCTCAAGTGTGCCCTTAAAAATCACGTCTTTCCCTTGAGATTTGAATTTCAGTTCCATGGACTAATAGTTTGAGGAAATTTCCAAGGGAATGCAACTAGTGAATACCAATGACCATATTCGCTTCCCCTAGTCCTACCACATAGAAATCATCACACATTATAAGCACCGAGGGGATAACTCAAGTTGATGAATTAGCTAGGTACATAGAAGGGTGAATCCATCAGCTATAGTGACATTCAATACTGCAAAGTCTTTAGCTTTCAATCCTTTCTTAACCACCAAGCCTTCATTAATAAAGTTTTTGGTAGGCCGACTATCATTAATCACTATAATTGGTTAGTTGGGTAGCTCCCCATTGTGATATCTTTCACAATTTTTAATATTAAATATTAACCATCTTTTGATCACCAATGTCTTGCTATGAACCTGTTCTAGAAGAATAGGAAGAAGAGTATGATGAGCTTGATAGCTTGGCATATGATCTTAAAGATGATGGATATGTCATGGCAAGTCAAGGGAAGAAGATGAAGAGGACCCTTTTCACAAAAAAAACATATTTTGCAAGAGAGGAAGATTACCTTCTCCTATGTTCACTTCATTTCTCACTTCTCCATAGATTAGCAAACCTACTTCCACTATCTTTAAACCTGTAGAAATTGATGAAGATTGGTTAAGAAACAAGTTAACTAGGAAGGCAAAGGATACTTGTTGGGATACCTATAGTTACCCAGCTATAGAAGTACCATGTAGTAAGCACCCTTAATTATTTTTTTGAAATAAACTTGTTAGCTTCAAAAACAGAATGTAATGCCAAGCAACTTCCTTCCACTTTTTTATCACCAAGTTCCTAGTATGGGCGAGGTGAGAGCATACGGTGTAAGGATCACAACTGAAAATTAGGCTGCTGAAAGTAACAACCACTTCTCCAGTGGGGTTAGCTGAGCACAACCACTTTGCAATGGGAAAGCTGATACAATAATGAAATGTATAGACAAGCTCTTCCACTTTTCAGTGGTGAGTGCCAAAACCACTTGTTTAATGGGGTGATTACAATTGCCACTTATAGTGGGGTGAGTAATGAAAACCACTTATGCAGTGGGGTAAGTAGCAAACAAACATCAAAAGCAACTCACTGGTGGTACTATCACACAGTGTTACAATCTAGCTCATTTAAACTCTCCAATCCAAAATGTGCAACTGCTGTTATAGTACAAATATGAAATAACTGATTGGACACATCGCCCCAAAAAGTTACTATATGAGTAAATAAGTTACCAAGCTCGTAGTAGTATCATTATACCTCAATAAGGTCTGTGGTTGGATGCTGGAAAGAAGCTCTTCTTCACTCAAAAGTTCTGCTACAGGTCTGCTGCAGCTATAACAATGGCTGGACAGAACAAGGGCAGCTAGGTAGGAAATTAATAATAATTTTCTGAACCTTCTTCAAAGCCTCCTATCAACTGAAAACCCATTAAGCACCCTAGGCACCTCCTAGGGAATGATCAGCAGCCTCAAACATACTTCAAAAAGTCTGGTATGTGCCCTTTACCTCTCCTTGTAGTGGTATGGCTTGCCTGGGGTGATTTGTTTCTAGAAAAATCAGAACTTCATTTTTCCTCCTGCAAACTACTCATTCTTGGTCACCTAGCATAGGAAGGTCATTAGTAAAATACCCATAAACAAAGCTCCAACACTGCAATCTGCACAAGCCAAATAGAGGAGTGTGGCCTGCGCTTGCAGAGGTATGGCCAACAAGCACAAACTTCAAGGAAAATCAACTCAAATCACTCTACAACTATTGGAAATAATCTCATCGAACACTAGCAACTAGAACACATCAAAACACCTCATACTGGAAATCCAAAACTGAAAGCTTCACAATCAGCTCCAATGGTGACCTTTGGTAGGAATCACTCCATAGTCTAGCTAGGGAATATCTTGCAATTCCAAAACTAGAAGCCTTTGAGGGATTTCGTCCTCAAAGAATCAAGAGAACCAACGCCAATCTGGCAGCATAACCTTATCATTCTTCAGCATAGTGACAATGAGCCTCCAACACCTCCTTATATAGATTTTGTGAGGGGAAATCCTCAATTTAAAATAATAAAATTACTCACTTTGCCACCCAAATACCTTTTTAAAATAATAATAATCATTTTCATGTTTAAATGAAATATACCGAGCCAATTTTTTTACTTTTTAAATTAACAGATTACAACATTCAAGCAAGTGCACCCGTTAAGGTTAGATGGATAAACCGAAACGTGCAAGGAAGTAAACTCAAGATACAGAAGGGAACTCAACGTCAAGTATGTGCTACCCAATCCAAGGCAGAGTGAGGGGCGACCATATGACGGAGTGATTACAGAAAGCAAAGCTTGAAATGAAATACTGAATAATGAAACTACTCAACACCCAGAATGTGCTTGCTCACCCAGGATGGGAAGTAGCTACCATAGGGCGGAGTTATACTATTTCAACTAATACTGAAAGCAACTTTGAATGAAATGCTGAATACGGAAAACTCTCGACACCCAGAATGTGCTTTCTAACCCAGAATGGGATAGTAGCGACCATAGGGCGGAGATGGATTACATACAATATCAAAATGCTGAAAGAGAGAAGAACATTACAATCTGACTGAGCAAGAATCTAAGGACCGACAGTACTACTGCCAGCATACAATTTGAAAGATGACTACTTGCTACCAGTTACAAATCAGCCTTTGAGAATATTGCAATAATATTGAAGCATTCAATGATTGCCAAGAATAAAGCTTAAACTTGCATGAATAGAAACAGATCCAACCTCTTTCAGCCTGTGCAATCTTCAAGGATGTCTCCGCGAAGACTTAAAGAGTTCCTAACGACCATCCAAGAACGAAAGTGCAGATCCCTGTATGCTGTTATAACAGTACTGTATTTTTTTCTTCATTAAACCAGCAACACAGATTTATAAAATAGATCAGATCTCCCTAGAAACTGATTCAAATGACTAGATACTGAAGGCAAAACACCTTTAACAAGGAGGCGCTCAAACTAGAAGCACAAAACAGACTCAAAATGTCTTAAATGATTAATGCACAAACTTCAATGCAGGTACATGGTACGGCCCAGCTGGTAAAGTCGACTTCCTTTTAAAAATTGATGCCTTCACAATAAAATCTGCAGATTTGGACAATGAGGCGCCTAGGCCTAACAAAGAGATATGAACGGTACCCAGAACTAATTTTTTTGTCTTTTTCAAGCTATGAGCAAAACATGCAATCTGCTGTATGAAAAGAAGCTAAAGCTGCAACACTAAAAATACTCAAAACAGATTTTACAATGCAAAACTGAAAACAAATGGAATAGCTAAGATGCACTCACAACAAGACTAACAATCATCACTAGTCGTTGTCTTACAAACGAGAAGAGATGCCCAATACTAGGAGGTCTTCATTCCTCGAAGTGATCCAGAGTCAATCCGGCAGCATAACGGTGTATTTTTCCAAGATAATCAAATGATGCTCAACTCCTTCCTTTTATAATTTTTCCATTTGACTTCTCGTAACCCTAAAGTCACTTTCAAGTCAAAACCCTAATCTCTTCAAGAGGGCGTACTTTCTCCTTCAATGTTTAATATATGATATTTTAATTAAATGCCAAGCTTTGAAAAGTGCGCCCAACATAAGCTTGCTTGACTTTTGACAATAATTAAAATAATCTTTTAATGAGGCGCCACCCTCAAAAACCCCCTTTTTAAAACATCTTTAAGTCATTAATCTAGGCCCATGGTCAACGTTAAATTATAACATTTAAACATGACCTTTTAATTAAATGACTTATCTTATCCCTCAGAAGATGCCCTGAAGCCAATACTGAACCAGACATCTGACCAACTGAAGCAGTAAGTCAACCGAGCTGAACTCATCTGGAAAACTGCCAAAAATAGAATTTACTAAAAATAGTAAATTCCAAAAAGTGCTCTGAATGTCGAGATGATCACACCACTGCGAAGCCCTCTGAAAACCCAGAAGGAATCTACCATTTAATCCACCATCTCATCTCTCGAAGTACGACCTCCCTCAAAATTAGTGTCCCTGACTCCACCTCCATCATTCTCGTTCCCAACGAAGGCTTAATCCACAACGGAAATGTCAGTTTCTGAAGTGGGGACATTACACAAAGCGGCATAACAATTCATCAAATAGCAATATCACTCTGCGAACGTATGCAAAACGTAATACGGCACAAGGTGGCAACAACATATTTCTCTCTCGTGCTTTTGCGTACAAATGAGCAAAAGCTCTTATTTATAGACATCAAAAGGTGTAGGGAACCCTAAAATCACCTTGAGTCAACTACAGTCTTGCAATGCATGCAAGATTTATTGCTAAACCCTAATAAAGTAAACTATACAATTAACTCGAAAGTACCATTAGTTGCTAACCGGCATCGAATCAAAAATGGACACCAAACGCCCTTGTTGTTACGTTAATCGAACACTACCATCATTAACGTAAAACCCTAAATACAACTCCAAGTGAATGAAAGCTGATCTCGCATTATATGCATGAGATAAATGTAACGAAAGTTGCACCTGGAAGATAACAACCAAGTTAACTCTGTAATGTCTATTCCGAGAGGTGGGAACCGGTTCATCGACAGATTCGAAAGCAACCAAATCCATCAACGATTGCCAATCGTGATCACCGGTTCGAGCTCTGACATCAATGGAAGAATGTTATGTGATGAGCCCTGCTGGCTCTCAACTCAAACCCCCAATTTTTCTTAAGTCTTTAAGTGTTATTTAGTTTTTTAGAGAAAGTTTGATAGACAGAAGAGGAGGGGCGCACATCATAAATGCTCATAAAATGTAAATTTGCACTATTTTCTTCAGAATGAAAGTGTAGATTGCATTATTTAACTGTGACAAATAGATTGCAAATGATACACACACCAGAATATCTCCAGATTATTTAATTAAAGAAATTAGCCAATTTGACAGCCGGTAATGGTGAAATCAAGCAAATACGCATGCCCAAGCTCCAGATCTGACTTCTCCCACTCCAAAATGAGATACAATGCCCTGGTAGAGGTAGATGCCAAGGTAGAAGCACAAAACAGAGCAAAGAAGAAGGCGTTTTATTTACTTCCTTCACACGCCTTTCCAGAATGCACAAAACCCAAGGAAATCCGTACGGCCAAAGAAAGAATAGGAAGTATCCCTGCTGGAAGCCTTTGAATCTGAAGAAGGATGCGCCACCAGGAAGAAACCCTCTCTTATAACAAACAACATGAAAATCTCAATATCTGTTCTCTGTCTGAATCTGTAGAACCTCTGAATGAAGCTCTCAACTGCACTGATTCAGCTGATCTCTCACAGCCTCAAAAGCGCTCAACACTGAAGAGTTATCATTCCTCAATGGAAGAATTGTTCAAACCCTAATCACAGGAGAATGCACAGGAAATAGCACAAGGCAAAGTTGAAATTGTCAAAGAATGAGTTTCTCATTGCCAGAAATGCCCTTTTATGCAAAGGCACGAATCCCAAGAAAATACGCCACTTTTAGGTTATTAAAATCTTTTAAATAATATTTAATCCATTTCAATAGTATATGAATTAAATACTTGGGCGCACTTATTCATTTAAGTGATTTAAAATATTAAATCACTTTTTAGAGAATATTTAAGTGATTTAAAGATATAAAGTCAATTTGACTTTATAATTAAATATTAAATCAATTAATATTTAAATCACTTAAAAACCCATAACTCACTCAAAACACCATATAATCCTGTGCCGTCAGAAGCTGTCGACTCCTGCACTGCCAACGCCTGCTGTGATCTAGTCACTGGGCTCTGAAAACCAGAATGATCAAACTCTCCAGAAAGTACCACTGACCCTCTAACCAATCTAGCTAGCCCACAAGGGTCCAAGAAAGGGCTAACACACTGTTCCCGAGAACTGTCTAAAGAGGGGACATCACACTATGCCTGCGTAGCATGTCCTCACCAGTTGTGATCTGGTACCGAAGTTCACCTCTGCTCCTTGTTGCTTCATCGAACAACGCTGACATGACTGTAAGCTGATTAATCTTACAGCCAACGGTCTCCCCACTGAAAATAGTATCAATGAGTGCTTGGAGCTCTGACTGAACATCAGTAAGCTCAACCTACGCACCACCCTCAATCTGATATTGGCATGGTAAGCGAGATACTAAGGTTCTCACAAACCGGAGTGCACTAGTAACGTGCTCTCTACTCTCAACCAACTCTGATGCCATTGTCTCTTCTATCTTTGCCTTGAAAACCAATTGTGTTTTCCAAGAGTAGATAGCTTCTTTATCCTCTGCATCTGTGACTGA
>VDFB02096152.1:0-86094 GCA_007258455.2 Sequoia sempervirens | reverse complement strand
CTAAAAATGAAATCTGATGAGATGTTGCTTTAAAATATGATTTTCAAACCTAGAACTACAAATCTGACTTCACAACTAAATTCTGCAAAAAGACAATGACTACCCTCAACCTAGCGATATCTTCTTAATTTTTTTCTAATTTTTTCCAAGAAAATCGTCCTTAGTTCTCCACAAATTGTCTCAAGTAGAGCAAAACATTGTCGCAATAAATCAGGCGCGAACTCATTTTTCTTTATGTCGGCCACAATTTAATTTTTTTCTATTTTTCATGTTTGTCAAAAATTCAATGAAAATGATAGCCGACATTTCGACGAACCCTAGGTTCGTGAAAATTTTGACGAACATCGGGGATAAACTTTCAAAAAATTGAAAATTACACATCAAATTTTACAAGCACCCGACGATACATCAAATTATACATATTTCATCAAACAGTTTTGTTGGATTTTGCAGTCAAATGAGTTAGTGTCATAAAGAATGTGGTAGATGAAAGGACATTGCACATTTGGTCATGGATATACTATCATTGATAAGGCGTGCCCAATAAATTTTCTTCTTGTGAGAATAATTGATAATCCTAATGAATCTCAGCATCCAAGGATAAAAATCCTTTGCATTACGTTTCCCAAACACTCAGCTCAATAACACAATCAGGTCTTTGACATCTTCTTGTACTCACTTCGGTGTTGTATCCTTGCCAATTTAGCTACCACCTTTCTAGGTTTTTCTAACAAATGATCATTTATGTAGCTCAGGTTGTCAATTGGAGCAGACCATCAAAATACTTGATGACCCTTTGCATATACATTGCTTCATATTTAGGATGAAAAGGGATTCTGAAAACTTTATCTATCATCTTTGGAGTCAGGTCCAACACAATCTCTCCATTATACCCTTTGATTTTTTGGGTCTTATGATTGTAGTGTTGAGTACATGTCAATACTAGTTTCAGAGATTGCAATGTAATTGAGAAAGTAGTAGCCTCCACCAATCTAGAATTAGCAAGAGCCCTTTCCATTGAGGTCTTGGTACTAGTTGTAGGCATCCAAATTTGACCACTTCCATATGGTCAAAGTCGTCTCCTTATTCATCCATTTCATCCTCTTTGTTGGCATTAATTAAATAATTCATTTAATTGATATTTCATGTCCTATATAAGGTTCCTAAAGTATTTGATTTAATAATTAAATACTTTTGCCTTCTTTCCTCTCTAAATTAAATAAATATACTACTTTATTTAATTTAGTCATGTGACCTCTTGGAATTTAAATTAATTTTCAATTCCTCACTTTCTCTCTCCTTGTCATATTCTCCATAACCCTCTTCTAATATGGATTAATTTAATTTATTCATGATTAAAGATATGCACCACTTAATCAAAATTAATGTCACATCCTCCAACATTTGCCACTTGCCTCTAATCCTTCATTAATTATTCTAATAATGTGTTTGCACAATCCTAATAAAGGTCATTAGCCACATTTAGCATGCCTTTTTTGGTCAACCTTTTTATTTTCCTTTCTTGGCATTGACCCACTTTCCCATGTGAATTTTAAATTCACATTTATTCCTCCTAGAATCTCCTCTTCCCATGCATCTTCTAGAATCTTTTGACTTGTCACATCAAGTCGCAGGTGGACAAAGAATTCCCTTTTTGGAACCTTGTCTTGTCCATGAGATTCTTACAAGTATGTGAATTTTTAATTCACATTTATTTCTCCAACTACTTTCCTTTTTCCCATGGATATTTTTGAAGAATTCTAAAATTCCTCAAAAGTCACTTTCATTCCCACATGGGGACATGAAGTTTCTTTTTGAGGAAATCTTCGCATCCCCTAAGATACTTGCAAAGTACTTGTCCTTCTTCCACCTCATGTACCCTCCTTCCACCTCATTTACACATCATCTTTTTCAAGCCACTTCACATGCCACATGTCAAGATGTGAGGGATGTGAGTCCTCAACTCACCATAGCCCTACATCTTGGCCTTGTTGACCAGTTTAATCTCAACCGTCCATTTCTCTAGAGAATTCAAAATTCTCTATAAATACCCCCTCTTTTCTCTCATTTGGGGAGGAGATCATGGTGCTAACCAGACTCTTGCAAAATTTTCACTTGAGCCATACTTAGCTAGAATTCTCATTTCCTTGCACACAACATATCATCCTCATATATTTTCCATCCATATTGCATCTCATTTATACCTCATTTTCCATCAAGAGGAGCATATATCACGTCAATAATTGAAGGGCCAACCAAAGGAGCAGCTTAACAAGGTATTATCATTCTATTTATTTTGTTAGGCTTAACTTTTAGCCCAATCTTGAGGTGTTAGGTGTTTAGGTGGTTTCTTGCATGTTTTGTGTTGTTGCTTGTTTTTGGGACCTCGTTTACTCCTGATCACACTAGTATTATTGATCCTTCTTTTGAACTCATCCATGTTGATGTGGCTTAGGTTCGTGTCACCAATATCATTGTAAGGAGAAAACATCTTGGATGATGGATGGTAACCCTTGAATTGATACTTAATTTCCTTTAAATATTTTGGAGGCATACCTCCAGCAAATACCAATACCATGTATTAATTATATTTTCATGTACTAAAAATAGAAAACCTGCAAAGCAAGTCATGTTAAACCATATCAACTTTTATTTCAAGGTTATAACTTGTCAAGGAGTTATATACAAGTTTTTGGGGATCAGCCTTTAGGCTTACCCCTTACTCTTTACTACCAACATCTTCACTTAAAATATTGGATTCTTTCATTTTTATCACCTTCGAGTATTGGGGATCGAAGATCCCTCATACCCGTTACTCATAGAATGTGTTCCCTTTGTTAAGTTTCAACCTTATTGGGCATCAAACATCAGAGATATCCTTTACCCTTTTCTTATCAATAAAATCTCTTAGAAGTCATGTTTCATTGCTTGATCAAGTGTCAGGGATCAGGGATTGGGGATCCCCTTTACCCTTTACATTATTAGTATTGGTATTGATTAAATGGTATCTTCGACTTACGAAGTCTGAAAGGTTTTTCGGGAATCAGAGTTCAAGATTTTGCTTTAATCTTTGCCACCAAACTTGTGACTTTTAACTGTAATCTCATTTTTTATTTTTGAACCTTAGCTTTGAAAATGAAAGATGTATTTATCACATAATAGACAAAGCAAACACTTGTTCATGGACGTTGAGAGTCAGGGATAACCCTTACCCCTTTCACCTCTATAAGCAATGGGTACAAGGTATTGCTAATACCCAAAGCCCAAAAGATTTCACAAATTTGTTAAGTCCAATACAAAATGTCATAGGTTAGGGATCGGGGTTTCCCCTTACCCCTTGTGAATGTTCTAAGGTATGCAATAAAAGAAACTTGCAAAGTCCGAAACCCGAAGTATGTTGAGTCTTGAAAGTGTTAAGGTATGAACTTAAGTTAAAACCAAAGGGAATCAAAAGTATAATGTTTGGAAGGTATTTTGGAAATTTATAGGCCTATAACCAAATGTATGGTGTTTTGTTAGATTTCGGAGATCAAACATACTCTTGACCGCTTCCACCTCTATAAGGAACTTAGTAAGAAGTATCCCCAATGTCTAAGGTTTGAAATTGTTAACCATTTCTCTCAAAGTGAGATTGGGGTTGGTGGTTAGAATTTCCCCTTTTCTTATGCAAAAAGTTTCAAGGTATGAAGCAAGGAAAAATTGCAACACCCAACACCGAAAAATTATTAATCTTAAATCAGCCCATAAAAAATAGGGAGGAAACCATAGGGCACCTTGAGGTTTGATGCTCGATGATGATGTCATAAACATCATCGGTTAGTGTGCTAAAGAGACACTCGATTTGGTAGGGAAAAAGAGCAAAAAATTGACAAGAACAAAATAAAAATGAACAAAACAAAAATAATCACAACGAAGATCACGAATAGGAGAATACCAAAACCAGACCAAGGAAAAATAAAAAAATAAAACAAAAACAAAACAACAAATGAAGGACATAAGAAAATAAAATAAAATCGAAACCCCACATCGCAAACCCCCGCTATCCTAAATAACAAATTATAGAAATTTGCAGAACAAGGCCATGGAAATCAACCAACCTAGAACAACGTGAGAGCGTGGGGGGGGAACAAGAAGAAGACCAACGAAGCCGAGGAGACATGAACAAACGACAAACTAGGAAGACGAACGCGAGAAAACACTAGCCAACGAGTGACACCATGAAACTTGGCATCTCATCGCCAAAGCATGAATTAACCAGCGATTATAATGACAAACTCCCAAACACAAGAAAGTTGTAGAGCTTGATTGGTTGCAATTTTATCGAAATGAGAAAAATCCTAACTTAACGCCCATATGTCGCCATATTGATGGAGCATTAAATGCAGAAGGATATCAATTACTTTGAGTGGTATAGTGTTAATTTCAGCTTGAAACATGAACCCCGAAGACGACCAAAAAAAAAAAAAGAAAACCAAGGGAAAGAGGAAAAAGAAAGAAAAGAAAAAACACAAGGGAAATGAAGACAGGCAAAAACAAGAAGGGGGGTCCCCATTTTTTCAAAAGAAAAAGGGGGCGTGAGTGTGAAGGCACAATACATTCTAGTTATAAAATCTTAGCCGAGTTAATTCCATGAACCTCAAAGGACTATTCTATCTAAATGGTTTGATTATTTAACTCCTAGTTCTATATGATGATTTCATGATATAGCTATAACCTTCTTATATAATTTTCACATAAATATGAGTTTGAAAATAATTTTTAATGATTTGATCAAATGTGCCCAAAAATTAATGAGGATATGAGTTATTAATTCATATATTTATAATATATAAGTTGGGAATTAAATCATCAATTTAATTATGATGAGTTACATATAATTTTTCTTGAGGGCATCCTTCATGTTACTAAGAATAATGTGAATTTATGTAGTTTTGAATCCCTTAGAGATATTTTCTTGCATTGTAAAATAATTGAGACCAAACTATTATGATCTATCACACTCAAATACATCTCTTTATCTCAATTTTCTTACCCTTCCAAGTTTCAAAAGAAAAATATTTTTGTGAAAGGTAATGATACAAAGAAAAATAATAACTAAGTTGCTAATACTTCCACTTTTCCTTCCTTTAAAGAAATTTCTCCTCAAAATATCAGTAAGCTATAAGAATTATTGGATGCTCTTAAAATTTTGTTAAGTGCTAATTTAGTAAATATTCATTTGGTATATTTACTAGATTCAAATAAGCATCTTCCTAGGATCCATAATTATCAATAAATTTATAAATTTAATATAATTAAGGGAATTCTACACAATAATGCATGGGCCCCAATATAAAATTGCAAAGTGTCTTTGAAAACAAAATGATCCATATATAGCGTGTCAATGATAATGAAAATCCTTCCATTGTACATAAAAATAGGTGAATGGTTATTTACAATAATCCATTTCTTGATCAAAAAATGTTGAGGTACATGATACCACTATTATGGATGAAACACTTAATTATGATGATGTGGATGATTATCATGTTGATTTGTATGATGCATCATATCTACATACTTTTGTGGGAGTGATTGAAGCTATGGTTACATCTTCTTGTCCTCATATTCCACCTATTCCATTTTATAATGAAGAGATCCCACAAAATAACCATTATGGTCCTTTGTATATTATTGGTAAAAAAATATATATTAATTAATTATAACTTATAGATACTACCATGAAATACAACATATGCATGAAATACTTTTTGGTAACCAATTATATGGAACCAAAATCCTATGCACATTGAAGCATATATTTAAAGATGACTAATGGAATATTGAACTATAATTTAAGTTGTCTCCTACTATCAATCATAATTGGACCTAAGGAAGTACTTCTGTTATGATATGTTATAACTACTTTTGATAAATTTTATATTTCACTTGGTAGACCTTTTTTGGAACAATTCAAAATTGTACCTTTAGTTGTACATCAATATATCAAAATCATTTATGAAGGTAGAGTTATCAAGATTAATAGATATGCATACCAAACTCTTATGAAGTTGAGTAATTTGAATTTAGAAACTTAAAATTCCTACTCCTATGGAACCTCTATATGGAAGTTAAATATATGTTCACGATGTATATCAAATCAATTAAATTTTAAAAATAAAATAAATAAAATAAAAAATAGATGGGATATTACAAAAATTCTATACAAAAAAAGCCCCAAATTGAAAATCCCACAATTGTATTTAGAAAATATATTTTAATACAAACTTGTCTTCTAAAAAGCATAATGAAATAAAAAAAATTCATGAACCAAGGAAAGAATAAAAAGTGGCTACAAAGGTTATACAAAAACTAAGCTCTCATGCACAAATTACTACATGGATACCAAAGAAAAGTGTTTTGGTGCACCAAATGCCAAATATTCATCTACAACCATAACCAAAGATGCAAGAATTTTTTTTCAAGAAATAAATGTCTAATGTTCTACCAATCAATAACATGTTTATGTAAAATACAAACAACTATAAATAAGAAAAAAAGATTTAATAGAAAAGTCCATAAGAAGAAGAAACAAGAAAAAATGAAGAGAAATATAATGATACATGTTGGGATGATGATGACCTTTTGGATGATGATGATGATATTTCAAGACTCATTTGATAATTCATTAGAATCATATAAACCATATACCTATGTAATTATATTTCTAGTTTAAAACTTTGTCTTTAGCTTGCATTCTTACACTTTGGCCTCTTCAATTACACATTGTTTGTTGTGCACTACGTAATCATTTCACATTTTGTATCTTGATTCATATTTCACCTGAACCCCACTTGGGGAGGACTTTCCTTCTTTCTTACTTATAATTTTCTTATGCTTATTTACATATTCCCTAATCATTGCTATTCCCTTGTATTCCTTATTCTTTCTCATATATACCAAATTGGTCATTTCCTTATTGCGTTCCACTTTTATACTTGATTTTTCTTATGCATATTTAGGTTTTTCTTTATCATGATAGTTTACTTATGATTTTTACTTATGAATCTATGTTCCAAACCTTATGGTTATCATCATATTCTCATTAGGCTTATTATAATTTGATCACATTCTTATAATATCTTGATATTATGAACCTAACCATGTCATTACCTTATGCCTAGATTGATCTTACACTCATTTATTATGTAAAATGTTGTCATATTATACTTTCATTACATATTGTCATATTGAATTAGAGTCACCATGTCTTTCCTAATCCATATATATGCCTTCATTATCCCATCTTCTAGAGAAATCTCATTTGATTTGGTGCATCTTGATTTCTACATGCTCTATTGTGCTATCATTTCTTATCATTATTAAATTGACAGAATCATACTTCCCCATAACATTTTTTTTTCACATGCTTGGTTATGTTCCTAGACCTATCTTACCATATTGGGGGCATCTTTCCTTCCCATATCCTACAATGTGTGCTAGCATGCCTTATAATGTTCTAAGAGCCACATTAGGGACATCATTCTTTCCTTGTACCACTTGCATTGTGCTTGTAGGGCTATTTTTCACCTTATGATTTTTCCATACTAGGGGAAACCCTATACCTTAATGATTATCTCTAATCCATATGATTTCATGCCTATCAAACTATATGTCTTACTTTCTTGTCACATGATACATTTATGACACTTTATAGGATTATGTACTTGCTTGATTTCATATTACATAATTGCATTTCATTTTTATGTACAAATTTTCCTTCTCCTCTTATCCCTTAAATTTGATGGATGCAACTAATTGAAGGGGGTACAATATTGTTAGTCACATTCTTATGTTGATATATCAATTAGTGACTCATGATACACATAGAATCACCATCATGATCAAATGGATCTTGATTACATGGCATGGACCTATGCCTAACATGTCATATAATTCTACTACCAATATGACATAATGTGAAGTATTTCAACACCACTTTCCTTATGGGAATTTTTTCCCTTAACCTACTTGTCATTTTCCTAGAAAGATAACTTGAAAGCTTTTAATTTGTTCCTATTTCAATTTTGAGTATAAGCTACTCATTATATATATTCCTCTATTTTCAAGATACAATAGAGTGTACATGAAAAGTAGGAAGTTCACATAAAGGGATAAAGTTGCCGCATTACTTTATATGTCCCCCAATATCCTTTTTTGTGTCTAAATATTTACTTTACTTTATGTTTAAATTCATTTTGGATTCACATGCATATCAAAGGGGGGAAATATAATTATTCTACATGAATTAATGCAATTACATAGCAACATGAAACTCTTTTTTGCTAATTTTGGCTCTTTTCCAAATATAATAACTATCCATCCTTATTTACTCTCCTAAACACACTTCTAAATTTGACCTTGTCGCTACCTTATATACACCTAATAACACATATTTACCTCATTTACTTCCACATACCCATTTCTAATATTGAGAGTTGGTGTCCTTGATCCTAGATTTTTTTCAATTAACATGCAAGAGTGGTCCTACATGATAAGAATTTGAACCAAAAGTCAATATTTTAAGTTTAAAATTCTAACCCCAACTCTTTGCTATTAGAAATGAAGGTGTGCACTATATATGAAGATATAAATTTAACTATTAAAATGATCTTAACCAATATATCACCAAATGAAGTTTTTATGAAATTAAATCAACAACATAAGAAAAATATGGAATATAAGAAAAAACACATAACATAGTATTTCTATGGAGAAGCCCTTTCAAGGAAAAAAATCCACCAAGAAGAGAGGCCCAAAACTACACTATCTTCAAAATAAAGATTACATATAATCCTTCCTTTCTCCTCTTTATTCTTCAACCCTTCAACACCTATATATATATAAAAAATTCTTACTTGCTAATTACATTATCTTGCTACCACCTTAAGCCCTACTTGTATCATTTTTAACCCCCTAAACAAGGAATCCAATTTGGTTATCATACCCCAATGCTCGTTCTTGAATAAACCAATAATTAATGGTATAGAATAGTGTAGGTTGTAACTATTTTACTCACCTACTTGATTTGGGCACTAGGTTATTAGTTTATAGGTGGTTATTGTTTATAACCACAAGATGTTTTAACTTTAATAATATCCACACAAGGTGACAAAAAAACCTCATGGTAATTTGGGTGCCTAAAACCACCATAATCTCCAAGGCTCTCTTTTAGTTTAAATACAAACTTATTGTTAATAAAAAGGTAGTTACCAACCCCAAGTAAAAATAAATTACCATACTAATAAAACCTTAAATGTGAAAATTAACTAATGTTAAGATGTATCCCTCATCCCTTATGAATTCTTTATGAACAATAATAAGATTAATTAAATATAATTAATATACAAGGTTGATGACACATTAATCCTAACATTCTCCCACTTGACATTATACATTGCAAATACATCCATAGGAGAACATAGTTCAACTTAGTACTAGGAACAAAGCTCATGTCCTCCAAACACCATGTAAATTTTTTTATGATCATAGGTTTAGTAAGTGAATTTTCAAAATTATCCTAAGTGTCAATCTTCTTCAACAAATATATCCATTATCAATAATTTCATGAATAAAATAGTATTGTACATCTATATTTTTAGTTTATGTATGATACATAGGATTTTACCTAAGAAAATTACACTTTAGGTTTGTAGACACCTAAAATATTTCCTAGGACTATTCATTATCACTAAACCTATCACTTATTGCCTAATTTCAACCAATTTCATCACCTAGACCTACATTCCATCACCTAGTTCTAATTAACCTGGGACATATCCCTTTCACCTAAAGTCCATAACTTAATTAAACAATCATATTATTTAATTAACCACCCTTTTCCATCTCATCATAATAAATAAGTAAATAATTACATATATATAATATAAAATTATAGAGATGCAATGATTGTAAATTTTACTAAAAATAATGTAAATTAATGGATATTTAAGAAATGGGCACCCATTCTATTTTTGGAATGAGTACAAGTGCTTAAAAAATAGGTACCCATTCTTATTTTTTAGAATGGACACCCGTTTTAAAGTGGGTACTTGTTCCAAAAATTTTAAAATCACAACCCATATTTTTTGTTTGGTTTTAGGATTGGGAAAGGAATAGTAACCCAACCCTTAGCCTTGGTCCTACAAGTATATGACCATGTGAATAACAAGAGAAAAAAAAGAGTTTAGTAATATGGTTGACGACTTTTTTTTATATTTTTTTATGAAATTAAAACGGTCCATTATAGATTATAATGTCTAATTTTCATTTTTTTTAATGATTGGACTTAATTTTCTATTTATTGATTAATTTATGAGGAAACTAATCCATAGACTTGAAATGTCAGGTTTTAGTATTTTTAATAACTTCTAATTTTTAAAATCTTTAAAGAAAAAATTATGTCATAAATCTAGACATAATTATTTACACAATGAAAAAAAACAATTTATGATTAATTTAGTTCAAATTTAATGTTTTTCATACTTAAGGGGTTTTCAAAATAATGATTGGGGCCAATAAAAATTAATTAAAAAATATTTTGAAAAAGAATTATAAAAAATTACATCATCAAACTTCATTATAATATACTTATTTCCTCATCTAGTCTCCCCACATCCCCATGGTAGGTCAGAGGGCATGTCATACTAGTGCCACTATTCACGTGAAAATTTTTACCAAGTGCACTACAATTTATAGGAGGGGCTACCCAATTCCTGTAGTATAAAAAAATGTACATCTTTCCCCAAAATTAATAATAAAAATACTCATTTTAGGTCAAGTTATGCTTGTCGTACATGTGCATATTATGGACCTAAAAAAGTGACTTTAAAAAAGTTATTTTTGTACATCCTATACAAATTTTATTGGTTTCATTTGGATATTAGAAAAAATACATATTTTAAAACTAGAATCAAAATACTACATTTCATATTGCTGAAATTTCTTAAGATTCTATGTGTAATTGCTTCAAATTTTCACTTCAACTATGACAAACTTCTATTTTCAAGAAAAAACATTTCCACTTTTTAGCCAAAAAGTGAAGCCAACTTCTTACACTTGCCCATGTACAATATGTTGCAAGGTGTGTGCCCTTGGTCTCCTTGTGTTGTGTAGCACAACACTTGGGTTCATGACATGGCTTAACCACCTCCCATGGATTCATTAATTCTACTGATTTTGTTGGGCATTAAGAGGTTGATCTTTTGGTGCAATGACAAGCGTGTGTGCAACAATTGGTATCAGAGCCTAGGTTATGGGTTCGAACCCCTCACTTGTTTTGGGGGGGATTGTTGCAAGGTGTGTTCCCTTGGTCTCCTTGTGATGTGCAATACAACGCTTGGGTTTGTGACATGGCTTAACCACCTCTCATGGATTCATTAACTCCAATAGTTGTATTAGGCATTAATAGGTCGATCTTTTGGTGCAACGACAACCGTGTGTGCAACACAATATGGAGTCATGATCAACCTAGATCTAAAAACAATAATGTCTCTACTCTACAAATATCATATGATCACTAAATTAGGTGTGAACTCAACTATTTTTCCTATGCCACTATTGTGATTTGATAAATGGAAAGGAGATTATTAATAAAGAACATAAATTACATCATTATATGTGTCTTCACCAATTTCAATAGTTCCTTTTCCATAAGTTATCATATAGGTGATATTCCCCATGAGAATGGGTGGGAAAGAACAAGCCTCAAATGTAGAACATAATTTTTTGGATGTAATTATGTGATGAGATGCTCCAGAATCAGGAAGCCACTTTTGTGATGTAAGATTTACAAAAGCCAAGAGTGTCACACTCTTTTTCTTATACTTTTCTAAATTTGTTGATGATGGAGAAGAGGAAGAACCATTATTCCTTATGTAGGAAATTGGACTTGATTTGTTTGAAGAATATTCCTCAACTCATGAATTTCCTTTTTATACCAATGGTGTTCTTCATGACCAATTTTCTTACAATAATATGTGGGCCTCTAAAAACTTTTCCCTTTTGTTGAAGAAGATGAATTAGATGGAGTTTTTAATTTTGGTCCCTTATCTTGAACCTTATTTTGTCTTTTTACCTTAGATTTTGAAACATTTTGTTCAGTTGCAACAAGATAATGTAGTTTGGAAGACTTCATTGTACCCATTTGAATTGTTTTTTCTAGCTCCTTTGTGACAAAAATAATAAAATTTTCAAGTGACGACATAGTGAAGTGTATACCAAGAGCACTCTTTTTAGAATGAAAATTAGAAATGGACACTTAATTGTGAGGACCTATCTTTGACAAAATACTTAAATCCAATTGTACATCTTGCTTCTCTATTCCATATTGTTTGAGTTGGAACCTTTTTAAATTAAATTTAGAGAAGTCTTGTATTGTGTCAAATTCATTGGGATTTAGATTTATTAAGGTCCATTCTCTAATTGATGTCATCTCATTACATCTTTATTTCCAAATAGATGAAATCCAATGTAGTCCATGCTATATTTGGTGTTGTGGTTGATTCAATTTGAAAATTAGGTCGAAAGAAATAAACATACACAATGTGCCATATGCTTCATCACTTCTATTATACCATTTTCACTTTTCAGTAGTAATTGTTGGTTTAGGTTTCAAACCCATAATTTCCTGATATAATCCTCATTTCTTAAATTGTATTTGGGAAAACTATAATAGTGAGTTCCAAACTTGGGCTATTAGTTTTTTTGAGTTAGATGAGCCAAAAAGTTCATAATACCTTTGTTCAAATGGAATCAACTACACAAGATATTTTTTAATGGAATCAACTACACAAGGTATTTTTTAATATTGCAGCACTTGAAATAAGCTTTCCAATGAGCATAATTTTGAATCTATTTAATTTGGTTATTATATTTATTTTTTATTTTCTAGTGAAGATAGGTTTTTCAACAATTGTTTTAAGGTCTTTGGTCCACACACATGGAAAAAAAGTAAAATAGATAAAAAATAAAAAATAAAAAATATTTGTGTACACTTGGTATTAATGTTCTTATTTCAACAAAGAAAGAAGTTAATTTGAATGCATACAAGAAAAATTATGTGTTATCAAATTAAACTATGTCTAAATTATAGTTAATCTCACTTCAAAAAGATATAAAAAATTATGCAACAAAACATTATGGAAACATAGATCTATGCACTAGATATAAGTGTTATTCAAATCTATGTTCATAAATTCATAATTTTATTAAGTTTATACAAATAAAGTTATGCTTTATCAAAGTAAAGCCACTTTTTAAAATATTGTGAACTATAAAAAATAAGTTATAAAAGTTATGTAAAAAAACTCACAAATTATTTTTTTAATTGTTTTTAAAACTATATTTATGATCTATAGACAAAATATCAAAAATCACTTATTCACATCATTTTCAATTTCTTAATAGTTTAGTTGCTATAAGTGTGAGAAAGTGAAAATTTGGTGAAATATGTTGATTTCAATATCTCACTTTAGCCAAAAAGTGGGACACACTTTTGTGGGGTCACCCATTTCTATTGTTTTCTTTCATTCATATAAATTAAATGAATTTGGGATCATATCCATGTTTATAAAAGTATAAAAAACACAAGAGAACTCCCCTTGATTAGACTATACTAAAAATATGCCCCCCTCCCAAAAAATTCAAGAAAAAATTACAATTTTATTAATATAGGATGCCTAAATCAATCATTTATATAACATAATATTTTTATTTATCTTTAATAAAATTGGCTATCCAAATCTTAACTTTATATGCATAGATGGATTCTTTGTAAAAAATTGATAATTTTCAAATTTTTTTACAAGTTCTGATATCAGGGGTGAAAATTATGTCCCATCAAATTTTAATACAAAAATAGACTTTGGAGGCCTAAAAAATATTCAAAATGATGTAATTTTACAAAATTAATGTTGCCATGGTGTAGTGAATAGAACCATCTTTTCATTGACTGTTTAAGTTTGCAAAAATGTGTCTTATATGAAAATTTATATAAAAAAGAAAAAAATTATCTTTGTAAAGCACTTTGTACCACTTGGTGGTTAAATGAAATATTGGCGATTTGATAAAACCACTATCTACTTGAACAAAAATTGTTGGCAGTGAATGGTCACCTTGTAGAAGAAAATTGTGACATGTCAAAAGAAAAACATGACCTAATTTTTCAACTGTTAGCAATGAGAAATTGCTTGAGGTGAATGTAGTGATTACAATTGGATGAAGGTGACACAATGGTTTCAATCATGAGTGGATTGGCAAAAAATGATGACAATAAAGCCCTAAAGACTTTGCATGTTTATGAGTCAATTGACTAGAGACGATAAAATGTATTTGGAGTTTGATTAGGTTGTGAGGGATTTGGCATTGAACATGGTCTAGAAACTAAAAAACCACTCAACAAGGGTAGTAATGACAAAAATGGGGTTAGATTTAGGGTTTTTGAGTAAACTTGGCCAAGGGTAGCCTACAAAACAAAACTTGCAAAAAGATGAATCTTGGATAGTGAAATCCATTGGAGGTTGGGGTTGAGGGTGGCCTATAGAAATTAGGTTTGGTGATCACCAAATATAGCTTGAAATGGACCCGAATAAGGCCTACAATTAGGTTGTGTAGGGCCAAAACCATACCAACCTATCCAACAAGAAAGAAATAAAAATTGAAAAATAAATTTATAGAGGGTGGAAGAGCTAAGGCCCCATATACGTTTTTTCCCTTTTTAACAATAATTCCATACAAGTATGGATGTGAGGAATTTGGCATCAAATGTGAACTAGTTCAACTAGAATGACCAATCAACAAGGGTGATAATGGCACAAATGGGGTCATACTTAGGGCCATTGAGGAGGCTTGGCCAAGGGAGCTTGCAAAAAAAAATAAAAAAAATGTTAAACCATTTGAGACAAGTGTGAAAACATGTGTGAAGACCACTTGAAGGGAGAAAAATACGAGAATAACCAAATAAACTTAAGCAAAGTGTGAAAGGGTAGACCTATGAAAGGTGATAAACTAACTAGATGGATAATAATCCTATTTACACTAACCTTTTTTATTACTAGGGAGTAAGATGTTAACCTTTCTTTGCATCCCATAAAGATATCAATGCCGATGATGAAAGGATGACCATTAAGAGGACTAGTGGGATTAGGAGTGGATGTGACAATGTATGATATGATAGGAGTGTAGTTAGGTGTGGGAATGGTGGAGGAAGGTGAAATTATAACATGAGAGGCATGAGTGTAAAAAAATTAGCAGTAGTTTAGATGTGAGAAGTGGGAATAATTATGGTAGGTTGAATGTGAGAGATGGAAACAATGTAGGGATTAAATAGAGTGGAGGCTATGGAAAGTGGATGAGAAATGGAAGAAAGAGAAATAATGTGTGGCATGGTTAACGTAGGAGAAGAAATATGAGCGTGCACAATAGAAGAAGAGGCTTGCAAGAGTGTTGAAAGAGACACATGTCATTGAGAGAGTAATGAATTATCCTTTGACCTATACCCCTTGTAGACACTTGAAATGTGACCTTAACTTAATCACACTTGACTTTACATATCCTAATATTTAATTAAATAAATATTTATTATTTATTTAATTAATTTAGATTTTTCCCTTATCCTAATATTTAATTAAATAAATATTTATTATTTATTTAATTAATTTAACCTTTTCCCTTATCCCTCACCTTTAATTAAATAAATTTTATATTTATTTAATTAATTCTAAACTTATCCCACTCTTCTAACTAAAATAATTAATTAATTATTTAATTTAGACTAATTAACACCTATTAACCTTTTCCTCTAGTATTGAATTTACCTTTATCCCTTATCCTTATCCATTTAATCCTAACCCTCCATCTTGTTCACATGGATCATAATCAAAATTTGACCTCATGTGACAAGTGTCCCACTTCACATGTCTAACTAGTTCCCCTTGTCTAGATTCATTGAATCTAGACACTAGCCAAAATTTAAACTAACTTTCCATCTCATCCTTTCATTTCATATTCCACCTCTTAATCCTAGCCATCCACATAAGGATGTTACCCTAATGCACATCCTAAATCTAGCCCTTATCCC
This sequence comes from Sequoia sempervirens, assembly GCA_007258455.2. Taxonomy (NCBI): domain Eukaryota; kingdom Viridiplantae; phylum Streptophyta; class Pinopsida; order Cupressales; family Cupressaceae; genus Sequoia; species Sequoia sempervirens. The sequence goes on along the minus strand of VDFB02096152.1, from coordinate 69,977 downwards.
TCATGTGACACTTGTCACATGACTACCAATTTGATCCAAAGCCTAATCCCCATTCAATCCTATCCATTCATCACTCAATGCATCTTCGACCTTGATTTCTCTCATGGAATTTCTATAAATGAGAGGTCTTTCATCCCATTTGGATATCCAATCTTATGCTATTGTTATGTTAATGATATCAAGTTTCCACAATCCATGTTATAGTTCAGAGATGTTTCTAGATTAGATTGTGTTGGAGTTTTTTGCATCAACGTTTCAGATCACACTCTGTGATCCATCATCAAGATGGTAGAGAGCAAGAGGGGAAAAAAATCATGAGCAACATCTCTGAACTATTGTTATGTTGCTGAAATTTGTATTGAATCATCTTCATCATACTATCATGCTAATGGAATCATGAGCAACCACATCCAAGCTATCAACACATGAGCATACTACACTTGATCTTTTGAGGTTTGCATTTATTTGGTTTGATTTAAGCTATATTCTATGAATATTTCATTGATATCATTTTACATGCAATACACTCCTTAATACATATATCCCATAAAGTTACAAAATTATGAAGGAAATCTACTAAATCTAAAGAATTGGCATCATTATCCAAATTGACAAGATTTGATCTTAGTAGTTGTGTGGTGAGAACCATGTCTTTGCTAATCATGCATGTTACATGAGTGTCACGGTCAAAATCATCCTCCTCATTAAGATAAGTGGTAGCATTCAAATCCTCAACAATAATTTCATTAGCCTTGTTCAAGGCCACTACATTATTTAACCTAGAACTTTTGTTTAGTGGAAAATGAAAAGTAGGTCAAGAACTTAGCATACAAGAAAATATAAAGTTATGCAATCAAAGTTTATGGGTTTAGATCTTAATATAAAATTATAAAATCAAAAAGTGAACCCCTAGGGTGAAATGAAGCGATTCAAGAGACTAGGTTCACCAAATGAAGAGGATGAAAACTTACCCTCTTCTAGTTAATTTATGTTAATCCAAATGATTGATCAAATAAAGTAGATTGATTAACCATAAATGAGTTGAGCCAAGTATGAGACAAATCATAATTAAAATGAGAGAGTTAGAACGATTTACCTCCTCCAAGGGTTTAAAGTGTGATATAGTTGTGCCTTTGTAAATGATTTTAATCTTCAAATCTTTATGAATAGATTTGCTCTTGAATTTTTCAAATCAATTGAATATAATTAATATTGCAATCTCGCCTTCAAAACCACAATCATATATTTGCCTAAAAATATGCACTTGCTTCTAAATCTATGCTAAGTCAAGACATTATTTATTAACACCTTTAAGGAACTTGCTTTGTTGGGCCGTGAAAGTATTATAACTTCCTCTTTTTGCCTTGATAAGTCCATTTACAAACAAAAAAGAGAAATGACATATATCTAAAATCCAAGAAGGTAACATGAATAAAAAGATTTAATAAGCAATGAATGATCAAGAGATTAAAATAACTGATGGCGAAGCATAATACTGAGGCGGATCCACCTTGACAGGTGCGAGCGAGGGATTCGCCACCAGTTCGTCCAAAACCTCGGGCTTCTTCCTCAGCCACGCATTCAGAAAAGCCACCATAATTCCCCCGGTGAACCTCCGCATGGGTTCCCTCGCCTCTCCGTTCTTACACATACAATACGATGTCGCTCCCCTCACTGCGCCCGTCTTATCATCCAAAAAGTCCATGTGCCCGTAGTCCACCGCCACGAAATGATAATCCGGAGGGCAGCACGCCCTGAAAAAGTTTACGTGGTTCTGACCGGCCGGAGCGCAGGGAATACAACAGCAGTTCTTTTTCACCGGCCCCAGACCCGATCCAATAACAAGCGTCGGCATATTTACTACAAGCGAATGCTCTTTCTCCGTTAAGATCCGCGGCACCGTTCCCTCGACAGGATCGACTCCCAGGAGTGCCGCATAGGGCAACGAAAGAGGTATCGTGCTTCGACCTAGCGCCGCTCCGAAAGCCACTTTACCGCCGCGGCTGTTACCAGCAATGGCCAACTTTTGGAAATCCGGCTGCACTTTTGCCGCCAGATGCTGACTAAGCTCCGCACGCAGCCACTCCGTGACGGCCACGGCGTCTGTTATCTCCCCGCTGGCGTCCATACAGGTCATACAATACATCTGCATAAAATAAAGTTGTCAGAGAAACATTTTATTCTGGAGTGGAAAGTTTATAATGATATTTACCTACAGTTTCAAATAAAGTTGTGAAAGTGTGAACTTTATGGAAAGATATTATGATTTTTTTTTTTGGTAAGATCTTATTAAAAAAGCGGAAAGTTAAACAGAAAAATCTATCATCAAAATCAAGAACAAAAAAATATCATTAAAACAACAAAATGTTTGGATTAGTTGTTCTTTAAACAACAAAATGTCTGAATCAACTATTCATGTCTGGACCAGTTGTTCTTTAAACAACAAAATGTCTAAATCAACTATTCTTTACTATCTTTAACCATTATAAACGCTAAGATTCTTCCTTTCTGCTCTATTTATTTGCATTATGCTTTATTATCCACAGTTTTAAAATTTCGTAACCAAATTTCAAATGTTTTAGAACTGTCTATACACAGAACTATATCACCTGAGGAGCAACTGTGATGTATCCATGGGAAGCAATGTGTTGGAGAAGTTGACGGTAGAAGCTATTGACGAGGAGGTAGCCGTGGAGGAAGAGGAGGACAGGGTAGTCTCCTTGTACAGAGGGGAAAACCAGCAGGAGGGGCTTGGGAGGGTTTCCTCCTCTGCCTTGGGATATTGTTAGGGTTTGAGTGGCCAGAGGGCCCAGCTTGAACACATCTTCCACCTGCATTTCAGTGTAGTCGAGGATACAGGGTGAGGAGGGATGTTTGCACATGCTCAAATGTTTCTACTTATCACCAAAAATATCGGATAGCTGTATAACGTGGCTCTCTCTCTGCCATAGCTGTTCCTGTCGCGGTTTTCCTCGTGCCATATTACTGGGACCAGTTTTCCCTCTCATAGCACGGGCATAAAATCAGCATTAACTTGTCTTATTGTAAGGGCAGGTCCACATGCTACTGTTTAGGTTATTTTGGCTAGTAATCACTGTTTCAAAATTAACTTGTCTTATTGTAAGGGCAGGTCCCCATGCTACTGCTTACCTTATTTTGTCTAGCAACCACTGTTCCTCAATTAACTTGTCTTATTGTAAGGGCATGTCCCCTTGCTGCTGCTTACCTTATTTTGGCTAGCAACCATTTTTCCTCAATTAACTTGTCTTATTGTAAGGGCAGGTCCCCATGCTGCTGCTTACCTTATTTTGGCTAGTAACCACTGTTCCTCAATTAACTTGTCTTATTGTAAGGGCAGGTTCCCATACTGTTGCTTACCTTATTTTGGCTAGCAACAACTGTTCAACTTATTGAGGAATTATTTGTGGAGTTGGTGGTCCCATGAATATTTTTTATTTTTATTTTTAAACATTAATCTTAAATTTGTATTTATAGTATAAATAATGATTTGGAGTAAAAAAATGAAAATAAAAAATTGAAAGCAAATATTAAAAAGGAGGAAAAAAACTTGTGGAGCCATGTGAATTTTTGGCAGTATGCAATTGGTGCTTATTTCTAGCCCCTCCTTTTTTCCACGGCTTATTTTCAATTCTTAAACAGTAGTCGATCCATTAAAATAGGAAAATTTTCCAAATTATCCTTTTTCGATAGTAAAATTTATGTATGGGAACACTCTAGTTGTTTAAATTTAAGCAAAAAACACATTTAAGCAGCTAAATGGGGACATATGGGGTAAGGGAATAAAATTGGTATAAATTTATAATAATTAATATAACTAGAAATTGATAATTTTAACAATAAAAATAGAAAAGATTGGGAATTTAGTTTTGAAAATTATGATGAAAAATAATTTTGATGTCATTCAGTATAAAAAATAATGTTTATATCAAATCTATCTTATGTGGATTGATTTGATGCACAAAAATTATTTGAATTCATAAGATTGAACTAACTAATTGCAAAGTGTTAAAAAATGTTGTTCTTGTCTCTAATATTTGTTGATTTGTAAGAACTAATGGTATTGAAAAATACCTTGTAGAGATCATCAAATCACAAGGGTTGTGTTCTCTTAAGACAAACCTCTTGATTAGATTGAATTCATGGTCGTGGAAGAACATTGAAGACAAAAATTAGGCATATAGGTGTCCTAAATAAACTTGGTGTAGATTAAATTCCTTCTTTTTCTCCAAAGCAAAGTGTTCTCCTTTTAGTGCAAGAGATTTTAAGATATGAAATTGCTCTTTTTTAAAAAATAATTACACATTGAATGTCTTTAAATATCAAGAGATATCAATAAAATATGCAAGAGTGGACCAAGTTGACTTGTAATGACTAGTGAAATATGCAATAATCAACAAATTTTTGAATTTAAATATTTAAATTTTAGGGGCCATTTTTACATGGTGCAAGATCAAACCTATATAATAAGGCATTGACTTAGGACAAGGAGGTGTGAATCTGAAGATGGGGAATTAATGTATGGTAGTGGATGCAAACAAGGATGCAATTATAAATGACTCAAATTGGGGAATGTATAGGCATATCTTGAGTATCTACAATTAGGGATGAGATAAGTTCAAATGTGTGGATTATATTCAAACAAGGACGGATGAAGGATCAAACAATGAACCTAACTTTGTACAAGAGTGCTCCATTTGTTGATATGTAATTGTATTAAATTTTTTCATCAAAATGGGCCCAAAATAAATGGGAATTAGAAATGAGTATGAAAATTTCATCATTAGAAGAATCAAATACTAATCAACCTAGATTTAAGTAAGGAGTTAAAAATTGATGATAGATAATCAATAATCAAAAGTGTTATTTTTAAAAACTAAATGCAATAGGTAGGTGTACTAAGCTCTTGGAACAATGATGAATAATAATATTGATGCAACATAAAACGGATTCGTTGATGTCTAGAAATTAATACCTTGATATGCTCATTATCTTAGAAATATAACAAACTCAAAATCTTATTTAGGGTCAATCCCAAGTGGGTCAAATTTGATCATGTGCATAAGATTGACCTCTAAGGTGCATATCTTATCTATCAACCTACCAATTTTAATAACCTAGTGGGTGATCCCATAATAGTGGTTTACAATTTTTGGCCAAACTGGACACTAAAATTATTATTTTTAACTAAATCTTCACATTCAGGCACCTATAGCGACTAAACTGTGAGGAATTTGAAGATGGTGCAAACTAGAGTCTCATCAAATTTTGTCTGTAGATTCTAAAAATATTTTTTTCAAAATTTTTGGAATCAAATTGCACTTCTTTTCCATCTCCCACTAAAATTGATTTTTTCGTATCACAACATTTTTAAAAGTGACACAATCGATAACGATAACTTTTTTCCATGAAGGATAAAATTTAATTCTTTCAAATTTAGATTTTAACTCGATATCTAGTGCTTCCACTTGGTTAGATAGTTTTCTATTGAATATTTTTTCCTTAATCAAGTTTCAAAGTCAAAAAGAATTACAATTCATAATGATGACCGTGATAACAGAACTTATTTTGTATATGTCAAAATTTAATTTAATTTTTTGTTGGATCAAGGACTTCAATATCTGGTGCACTCATATTTTTCAATTTTTTTTTGATAATCTTCTATTTTTCCATATGTGAAGAACAAAGAAATTCATTTTCGATGAAAAACATATGTTTAATAAAACTTAAAAACAAATACATAACAAAACCAAAACATATTAAAATTATATTCATTGGATAGCTTGTTATGAGGAATACCATAATCATTTGAAATAAATTTTAAATGAATTCATTTGATCCCCCAAAATCTAAATCAAAAGTGATTTTTTATCAAAGATTTTGATAGGTGTAAAGGAGACGATTTATAGGTATGGTTTAAAACTAGCGAGGTTCTATCCAAGGGGGTTTGATCTAAGGTGATTTGATCAAACCCTCTTCAATTGGAATCCTTAAAATGGAACTTTTTAAGGCTTAAATCATTATATTTTCTAAAAATATGTGAATTCAGCTAAAATTCATTCTTCTCAGGAATTGTAAACCATTATTATGATAGCAACCTAGTTCACTATAACCTTTATTGTTTTGTGATATTTAAGTACTATTAGTATTCAAAAATACCTTAGGTAAGCTACTGGATCACATGGGTTAGGTTATCCTCAATTATCGCCCTTGATATACTAACTTTATTGCCTTGGAAAATGGTCGAAGGCATGAAACTTAGGCATTCCCATATGCTAATTCAAATGCAAATGAGTTCTTTTTAGTGCTCCAAATCCAAAATTTCTAGAATAAATGATTGTTGTAATGTAGATATTCCTTGTTGTAATGGATCAAGTTATCCTTAAATAACCCCCTTGATAGACTAAATTTATAGCCTCAAAAAATAATCAAAGACATATAAATCAAGCATGTGATTTCCCATATGCCAATTCAAATGCAAATGAGTTCTTTTTAGTGCTCCAAATCCAAATGTTCTAGAATGAATATTTTGTGTAATGGAGATATTATTTTTTGTTACTTGATAATATTTAGATACATAAATGAATATCTTTAAATAACAAGACACAATAAATAGTCTCATAAATATGTACCAAGTCAATTCCCAATGACTAGTAGGAAAGGGTAAGGATCAACAATATTAAAATTTTATTTTTGGGTTTGATATCAAGCTTCATGAGATTAACCTAGTGAAAGGGAAAGATGAACCCAAAAAGACCTCTGAGAACTAGTATACACCTTCAGTATCTTATGTTTCTTTTATGTTATATTTTAAATACTTGATACAAGCACATGCTACTATTCCATTAAAGTGGAAACAAACATAGTTGAATTCCCATCACATTAACCCATAGAGGAAAGATAATGTAGTTTACATATCTAAGTAAATTTCAGCAGCATAATGACAAGTAAATTAGCTCACTTTAAGAACATGAAAGAAGAACATAATAATAAAAGAAAGAAGAGAAGAAACACCAATATATATGGGGAAAACCCAAGTTCGGGTAAAAAAACCCACACTCCAAAGCATTGAACCAATGTATTAATCTGCAACGAACAAGTCACAATACACTTGCAGACTCACAACCTTAACATGGAGATTTGTACATCTTTCTCTTCTTTGGAGGAAATTTAACAACATAATCCTACAATGAAAGATTATCCTCTCAAATACTCAAGAAAAATCTCATATTTATAGAACACCAAGATAAAGGCCTAAAAAAGCATCCTTAATCTTCTACAAATCTAATATCTACAAAAGCTCAAAAATCAAGAGCTTTAAAAATGCCTTAGCCTCATCTTAGTTGCCTATATCCAAGAAAAAAACATCTTATCCATATCCAGTCCATATCTTATCCATATCCTAGTGCCCAAAATAGATTAAAAAAAAAAAACTTTATTCCTCTTCAACTCTGATATAGTAACTACTAACCGAGACTCCCAAGTCAATATAGGAACTTGCCAAAATAGTTTTTCACCGATATGGAAAACTTGTGGCATTATCCTCCTATAAAATAGGGCCTCCTAAAGTGGGCACAAAATTCCTAAAAAATAGGGATCGTGCCATATGTCATCACTTATCATGTAGGATGTCATCTCAACAACATGACCCACAAATTGAATAGAAAATTAGGAAGTTTAATACATTAGGATAAATTGATATGCACCTAATAATCAATTAATTAATGCTAGGACTCAAAGATTGAAACACATTAATCCCAACATTCCCCCACTTGTTGAAGACCTATCAAGAGTCTACTACAATCAACTACTCAAAGCCCTAAGGCCCACGGAACTAAAACACCATTTGAAGATCCAATGAAAAAATATGATTTCAACTACTAGGAACCAAATAAAAAAAATCATCACAGTCGTCTATGAAACCACACATGAATATCCAACATGATCTTGTGCATTAACTTGAGATACTTGCAACAACATCTACAATGTCCACCATATCAAGCAAGAACTTTTATCATCCTCCAACATATCACCTATGAAAGAAAAGGAACATACCAAGGTGAATATGTACCAATTTCCAAAGAACACAAGCATCAAATCCAATTGATAACAAAGGCTATAGGTTACTATCACAACTCCACTATGTTTACAATATTTACAGAAGAACCAATGTACCCAGCTTCAAACCCATTACTAGAACACAACTCTAAAGTCAAAAATTCCTCCAAGAACAATATTGAACACAAATACTTTAAAGGGTAAAAGCACAAAGCCATGTCACACTTTCGGCCAACTAAATAGTTCAAAGTGAAAATATTTTGACCTAAACAGTTTTGGTCGAACTAGTTTCACTTGAATCCATGTGGCCTATATGTGGCACATAAAGTTTTGGGCGAAACCCTTTCACCCAAAACTCAAAAATTTGAATTTTTTGCTTTGCCGCATCGAAATGTGGCTTATTTTATGTGTGGGGTTTCAGTAGAAAGGGTTTTGGTTGAAACCCTTTCTATCGAAACCCTTTATACCGAAATTGTCTATGTGTCATCCTAGTTGGCAACCAACTCAACTTTTTAAATTTTGTTTTGAAACTTTCAACTTCAAGTAAGTATTTCTTCAGTTAAAATGATGTTTCTAAAAAAAGAAAAATACCCTTTTGCAGAGCTTGGAGTGGTGAATTCGAATATGTATTTTTTTAATATTTTGATTAGTTTTAATATATTTTATTTTTAAAATAATGCAAGTAGGTTTTTAAAGTTAAAAGAGAGGTTGATTAGAAATTAAAAATAATCTAGTAAAACATATTAATTTTTTTTTAAAAATATATGGTGCACTAGAGGAGAGTGTCCTCTTCAAAAGGGTATAATTTATTTTTTGAAAATGATTAAAAAAATAGACAATCGTTGACGTCCAATGAAAACTATCAAATTATGACAAGTTTGACTTTAAAATGTTATTGCGAGAAAAATATACATCAAAATTTCAAAAAAAATTCCATGCACTAGATATTGAAGTTACCTATTTGGAGGAAAAAAATTAGGGGAAAATGAAGTTTTTTTCTATTTGTTTCTTGATGTCAAGTGAACGCCATTTTTTCTTGAAATTTTAAGCATTCCAAAATCTGCTCTTAAATTAATAAAAAAATAATCAAAACAATTTTTAAATTTTTTGAAAAATTACAGGATTAAACTTCATCAATATTTCTACCTCTCATTAGTTTACATCATTTTTAAATTCAAAACATAAAGAACACTTTTATGTGGTTGAAGTTCAATTTTTTTTTTGTTGTTGGTCGATTCCTTTATAAAGTGTGACAGAGGTTTGTGCTTTTACCCTAAAATAGTTAAAACAACAACCATAATTGATTGTTAGCATCCAACTAAAAAACCACATGACTAGAAAAATCAACCACAAAAAATGCTAATCCATCCAATCATCATACCTTAAAAGGCATCTGAAACATCAATAGAACTCATGCCAACAACATATCAAACCCATAAACTACAATCACAAGCTCCCTGTATAAAACATGTCAATGAAGAACATACACATCTAGGAACTCCTATTGCATAGGTAATGTCAAATCTAGAAATAGATCATGGCATACCAAGTCTACCAATCAACACTTATACCAAGGTTTGACTAATAATTAAACCATGTAGTAACAAAGAACAATCACAATGATCCACACATAAAACATAAGTTGTTGCATAGTCTCTGATAACATGTCACTGTAACCCTCCCAAGTCCACCACATTGAACTATGTGAACATGAACCTATAGGAAGAAGCCATAGAACAAAGAGAAAACTTGTAAATCATATCCCAATCATGTCCTTCTACCAACATCTCAAAGTGCTAGGCTATGCCAAGTAAGATCTCCTTCACAACCCCAAATGAAAATCCTTAACGAAACCCAAAATATCCAATATCATAACATATATAATATCTCCACACAAATGTAAGCTTCTCTAAACAAGGAAGACCAAACTCAGAACGATTCCTAAAATAGGAATAAAACCAATAACATCTCCTAAAATCATTATTAGTCAAAAGCATATACCGAAGGAGATAAACATATCAAACACTCCTTAAATGAGCCCTCCAGAACTAGAAATCATAGCTTAATATCCATCTCTATGAGATGACAAAGAAAAACATAATGCATCTAAAAAAATAGGATATACCTTTCAAATTATTATTTTTCGAGTAGACCAAGAGTGGGGAATGAGAATGCTCCTCTAGGATAACCAAGTCATCATGACTCACTACAAGAAAATCCTCCTCTATAGGTCCATTATGAAATCACATTCATATCTAGGTGAAGGATCCTCAAACTTTCTGTTGAAACCTCCAAAGAGAAAACATCTGAAAAACTGCCTCAACCAATCTCTCCAAGTATCCATGAGAACCAACAATCAATCAATCCATGTTAAACACCAAATGAAATACTACACTCTCATGAAGCTCCTGAGAAAATGATCAATGTACTCAATACTAAGAGAACCAACTAGACCATTGTCAAAGATCCAACCATGGAATTAGGAACCCAATCATGACATCATGATCTCACATCTCCTCAAAAGAATATCATATGCTTTGATGAGCATATCATGCACCTGTATCATGCCAAAAATATAAACTAGTAATCAAGAGTACATCATGACATAATAAAATTTAACCATCATATCAAACAAGGATCACATGTCAAATGACAAACCATGACATCTCAACCAGTACTAAAGAGTCCTCCATGGCTAACCAAGATGTCAATATCTGGAAACCACATGAAGATAACCATATCCTATGAATGGAACCCAAGATGTCAAAAAGCCCTCATTGCATAGAAGAAACAAAATCCAAGAGTCCATCCATGAAACAAAAAATATTGAAAAAGATCATCCATCAAAAAGTGATGAATCAACATCACTACCAAAGATACCATTGATTCATGATACTAATCTCTCCATGACATTATGATAATCATATCCTAAATGAAGAATCTTCATGCCTCTAACACAATCAAATACTTCACTTGCAATATCAACAACAAAAAATAATAAGTAGAACCAAGATCTCCAAGTTAAGAAGATAAACAACATACTACAAGTCTCATAACTGACTATCCATATACTCAACATCATCCATCCTCTCATCTCAATGCAACATACCAATACAAAAATGACCACAGACAAGGCCAACTAGTAAATTCTACATCAACATTGAATCAAAATTGTGGATATAGAAAATCCACATCCAATTCATCCCACAGTAGCCAATGGATATCTAATCCACAAAATTTGCACATAACTCGTAGATCTATAACAAATGAAACAAAATTATCATCACATTAGTAACATGAAAACTGAGATATCAAAGAAGATAACATGTATATTTCAAGACTCAAACACTAGATCATCAACATAGTCGATTTTCCAAAAACATCCACGAGTGAGTGCCATAGTCAAGGAACTAATCAAGCATTCCTACAATTTTGAAATTGTTTTCATCTAGAAAACTCCAAGAACCTAAAAACAATCTCTCCATAGATATACAAACCACAACTTTTTATTAGCATGTAAAACCTACAAAATCACCCTGTTCATAGAAACATATACAAATCCATATCCACTTATCATATAGAAGACTCACAAGTCTGAAAATACTAGAATAGTTAAACTAGTACAATGGAATAGCATAGATAAGCATAACCATAGATTTTGAACAAAAAATCTACAAAACACTCATATCCAATCAACATGAAACTAAAACATGGGAGTACAACTATAGAGGAGGAGATTTGACACCCTCAATATGATGAGATCTCAAGGGGTAAATGTTCCTCGACTGCCTCAAGGATCAAATCTTAGGTGACGGGATAAATGATGAAAGATGTTTATTTATATTTTATGTAGAATTAAAATGGGAGAGTTTCAAAAACTGAAAGAGTCAGTTGTAGAGGTCTTTTGGACAAATTAGCAAGCTCTCGACCAAGGACAACAACGCGGTGCACATACATCCTCGCGACATGCTAGTGTCTCGTATGGACCAAACATTAAGTTTATGAGAGAAGACACTTAGGAACCTACTAATAGTCTGATAACTGAAATCTTGAAATGCACTAAAATAACATAGATAAATGTAAATTTGATTAAATAAAAAGGAAATGATAAAATAAAAGAGAAGAAATGAAAGACTCACAAGAAGTCCAAGAATGAAGCCTGCAACAACAATAAATCTTCAATACCTTCACACATACAACCAAGGGAAAATGTTGGGGTTGTTTAGGGGCTTTCCTTAGTCAAACCCACAGTTTGGTGTTTCCACAGGTCCATGAACAACCAGATGAGATAGTGTAAGAGAGAGGGACCAGCACAAGCAAGACCCTAGGTTATGAAGGATCAAGATGTGAGAGGTTTCCCTAACTTACCTCGGCTAAGTGTATTGTTTGGAAATGCGAAGCGAAAGTAACAAGGACTTCGAGGCCTCTCAGGTACTCTGCAGACCTGAAACACAGGAAAGGGCTACGCGAGTTGGTTTTTAGGTCTAACACTACACCTAAGGAAGCTCTTTGTCCGAGGAAAAATGTGCAATCTCTGGACATTAGTGCAACACACTGGTGTCTCAAAAGTGCGCTGGCATCCGTATGGCTAGACAACAATGAAGACGAGGTCAAACCAATAAAACTAGCTAACGGCCCAACTAATTAACTAAAGGGCCAGAATGATGTGATTAAATAAATGAAATACTATCTAATACTATAAAGAAAATATGCAAGAGTGAAGAGAATAAGGAGAATCTCACCAAGGAATTCATTCGCCAGCTAATCCCTCGAGAATTACATGCTCCTACACACAACAAGAGAGGAAAATGTTGGGTGGTTGTATATGGGTCCGCCTCAGTCAGAACCTTGTTTAGGTGTTTCCACCTCCATGAATAGCCAAGGAAATGAGATAAAGGAAATAATATAGTAAAGATCAAAGAAGCACTAAAAAACAGTGTTATGCTACTCAACCAAGTGATAGAGGAGAGGAGAGGGAAGCTTACCACCTCCACCAAGAGCACTCAAGGATGCTTGGGGGAGAATATGAGAGTACTCGAGCCTCTGTTGAAATGGAATGGTCCCAAACTTGCTCTACCAAAGTGATGGAGTGTTGCTTTGGCTACAATGGAATGCTTGAAATGCTTGGAGTGAGTGAAAATGAGCTTGAGAGTGAAGTGAAGAAGCTTGTGAATCCAATCAAAAAGTTAGAATGCATGTTGAATGGATGAATTTGAAGGAGGAATGGAGAAAAACAACCATATTCAGGTCGGTTGACTGAAGGGGGCATTACAACTTCACCTCCAATGAGAAGAGTAATGCCTCTGTAGGTTCAGCCATAGGAAACTTCCAAGGACGTAAGCATGTCCTGTAGACGTTTGTGCATCACATGGGCATCCTCGACAAAAAAACCTCCATCGATGCTCAAAATAGGTGCCAAGTGGGATGCAAGCAACAGGCTGAGGTGGAATTAAGTCTCTAAACTTGGTTTTCTAAGGTGGATAAAGGAAAAAAGGGGATTTGCGCATGGAGTGCAAATTCACTCTTATACATTTTTCCCCCACTTTAGCAAGCATGAACCCTGATGAGTGCTCGGTAAAGTAGATCAAGAAAGAGTAGGGTTAGAAACATATACCTAAACCGTTGAGGAAGCAAACCACAATTTGGTGAACCTAAAGGTGTAGGGAAAGAAAAGGACTCCATAGCTGCTCAGAACTATGAAGTTGGGAAAAACAAAGTGTCTTACAAGCTTGCAGACCTGGAAGGAGGAAACCCCTAAGATCTCTTGCATGAAGGAAGCTCCATGAAGTAGGCTCCTTACAGGCCTGCAGACTTGCAAGGAAGGTATCCTCCAAAAACTCTAGCATGGAGGAGGCCCAAAGGAAGCGCCCTACAGGATCTCAGTCACATAGGGAAGGTATTCTTCACGCTCTCAAGCATGAAGAACACCTAAGGAAGTGCCCTATAGGCTCTCATTCCCATAGGGAAGGTATTCTCCATGAACTCAAGCATGAAGAACACCCAAGGAAGTGGACTCTGTAGAGTCAAGAAGTAGCCAAGTAGGAAAATAAGCGGACAGTCACACAAACTGTCAATGATTCAAAAGTATTTCAAAGGGGTCCTTTAGGAACACTTCAAAAGGAGAGGGGTCCACTCAAGAGACACACAGTTTGAAAGGTGGGGTCTAGTCAGGCTGCCCCCAAGCTAGACGTGAAGATATAAAATAGGTCTAGTTAGGTTGCCCCCAAGCTAGATGTAAAAAGGGGAATGAAATAAGTCTAGTTGGGCTGCCCCAGGCTAGACATGAAGGAATCCATTTGAGGTAAAAACTTTCAAAGAAGGGTCCCTTGGGAACCCATCGTGAAAAGGGGTCCACTCAAGGGACACACAGTTCAAAAGTAGTTGTTCTTCTTTTCTCAGAGTGATCCATCATCAAGGAATCCATTCAAAAGATGTTCACTTCATTAAGGAATTCAAAAGGAAGGATATGCCCCCGCGCACAGGGAAGGTCAAAGTCATCCCCACTTCGGAGGAAGGTCTCCAAGTCCCTTCTTTACGAACCCATGATGAAGGAAACACATTCCGTTAGGGTTCCAAGTTGAGAATGTGATTCCAAAGAAATAATTTGCATAGATTTTTGAGAAAAGATTCGTTGATAACGAATGCATTTATTAAAATTGAAATGTTAAAGAGAAGGCGTTGTCACACATGAAAGGGACAACTCAAGCAAAGAAGAGAGAAAGATAAAGGTAAAGAAAAAGAGAGTATACAAATAAAGGACACAAAGGGATCTAGTTTAGCGGGGTCAGATATGTCCAAGCTTATATAAATAATAGTAACCGTAATGCAAGGCGAAAGATCATCAACGCCTAACCAGATTAGGAAGAATGCACAAGAAGAAAAAGAAAAAATAAAAAATTGGGTCAACATGGAAGGGAAGCCTAAATGCTTGCAACGCTTTGCATTGTCCCCAATTTATCAAAAAATCAAGTGCAAACATGGAAGAATGATGATACAAATAGAAGAAGGTTTACGAAACAAAAACCATGCCTGTATCTAAGCACCAACGGGGTTGACGAGGGTCATCCAGACACACATAGCATGCGAATGGGGGAACACATTACAAAACACACACACAAAAGATCAAGAAAAGGGGCCTCCTCCTAACATTGATTAGCCAAGAGGTCATCTGCTTCCCAATCTAAATCTTCATAAGGGGAAGGAGGATGAGCCTGCAATGGTGGGATGTTAAGAGGAGGAGCATCCAACCCTCCTATAATAAGGGCCAAGGAAGAGGGACCCTCTAGGTCCTCTCCATCGAGCTCTTGTGGAGTCAAATTCAATGATTTTGTGAAGATCACTAACAAGGTTGAAACTTCATCCACAAAATTAAGCATGCACCCCATAGGGGCGCCGTATCTAACTTTAGCGCATGGGGTAGGTTGAGCCTGAGATTCACCGCTAGGCTTGCCAAGTGACTTAGGAGCGGTGACAAACTCAGGGGAAGTCGGGACTGGTTCTGTCACCAGGACATAACAAGTCATCACAGGACCACCTTGTGGAGAAGGTGGGCTCCTCTTACATCCTTCATTGCTAAAAGGACCAAGTTCTCCACCTCTTTCTTCGTCGTAGGAGATGAGCTCCCCACAGACGAGGCTAGAGGAGTGAAGGAAGAGGAGGAAAGAACTCAACGGATATGACCGAGGTATTAACCATATCCATGGGCTTTGGGAAAGGTTGGATATCCAAAACAAATATCAGCAAAGATGGCTTCGCTGAAGGAGTGATGAACACCTGTACCCGTTTAGAGTTAGGCACATTCATACTCACAATGGAAGCTAGGAGTAGTATAGGACCAGATTGGAGAGAAGCAAGAGGAAGGGAGGAAGAAGATGCTGTAGGAGGCTCTGAAGCAGGGAAATTGTTTCTTCCTCCTTACTTTGCGAGGTGGCCTGCTTAGCCAAGAGAGCCTTTTGTCGGTGCTTGTGTTCGTGTGAAAGATGGTTTCTATGACTCTTTGAGTTAGAGGTTGGGATTTACGAAGGGATAGAAGGTTCCTACTCAACCATGGGAACGTCCACCTTGACTATTTTTGGCAGAGGGACGGGTTCTTGCATGGGAGCAAGAGGAATAGGCTGAGGAGCGATAGGAGGATTCGACTCAAGAGCCTCGACAACGGGCCTCTTTTTGCTCACTGCCTTAGGAGCAGGGGCAGTAGGAGGCCACAGATTGAACCCTCTATGAGAAAATTTATTTCTACCATATAAATAATACCATGGACTGGGGTATTCATTAGGGAGGTCCATGATCCTGAGCTTGGGCCTACGCCAAGAAGGAATCATCAGACTCGGTGGGTAGCCGCTAGGCTAGCTCATCCAATACTCTTCCCAAGAAGGGGGAGAGGACAGGGAAGACTGGAAGGAGGTAGCCTTCTCTTTACCTTTACGGGAATGAGAGGGAGTCAACGTGGACTTCTTCTTCCCTTTCAGGGAAGGGAGAGTAGTCAATGTAGGCTTCTTCTTCTCTTCTCAGGAAGAGGAGGCAACTGATTGTTCTGTCATGGGAAGGGTCAGCTTCAACTCCCCTTTGCCCCTAGTTTTATACTTCACATAGTTCTTGTAAAGTAGGTCCATTCTTGGAGGAAGTAGACTGACTGGGGAGGGCCAAAGGTGATCCAATGAGTATCAACCACGGGACACCAAGGGATGGTATACAGTGTCATGCACTACGTGCATGAAACTCTCATGGAAGAACTTTAAACACTTGTGAACAATGGAGGCGATTCCATTCATAGAGGTGAGCCAGGGTATACCTAGCTTTAGCTTGAGCAGATCTGACTTGGGGATAACATTGAAGACTATGTCAACAGCCCTAGGTCCAACAAGGACATACAAAGTGATTGAGCCATAAGGTTTGAGGCACATACCATCGTGTGTAAAAATGGTAGATTTTGTTTCTTCATATTTTTCCTTTTGTAATGAATTCAATACTAATGTCTCCTTGGTGATAACATTCACACGGCTCGTGGGGTCTATCAAGACTCCTGTCACAATGTTACCATTGACACGAGCAGGAATGTAGAGAGGTAAAGGTTTGTTGTTTAATGGTAAGTCCTATGATTTAAATGTAATGTACGATGAACCAGGTGTGGGTGGAGCAATGGAAGTTACTGTTCAACCATATTGACATAGGCCTCAGGTTGGGTAACAAAATCAGTGGGATCAATAATCATGTTAGCAGAGTGTGACGAAAATGGATATGTGTATATTTGCAATTCACTATTAGCTTTTTCCATCGATTTGTTAGCATTCTATTTATTCCCATCGAGATTAATGGTACCATCCTTGATGCGGTCTTGAATTTCATGATGCAACCACATACAATGTTTGGTATCATGTCCATTAACATGATGGTACTGGAAATAAGTGCTCACATCATACCAATTAGGGTAGGGTTCTTTAACAAGCTTAGGAACCTACAAAGTTATGATCTTATCCTTCAACAACTTCTGTAAGATGGAGGTATAAGACTCTGATAACTTTGTGAACTTCCGGTTACATTTGAGGCTGTTGTCATTAGCAATGGCTACTACATTCGCAATGACCTTACCTTTCCTAGAGATTGATACAATGGATTTTCCCTCAGAATGGGAACGCGAGGAGGATCCCCCAAACTGAACAACCGTCTGTTGGTACTCTCATAAGGTTGCACAAAAGTGTGTGAAAGAAGGGTATTTCATAAGGGTGAACTTCTCTTTCCAAGGCCTTTGTAAGTTCCCTATGAATACCTTTTGCACGTTCGAATTAAGCAGTTGATACGAGATTTGTGAAAGGAGCGCTTGGTAATGCACTATGAAGTTAGTGATTTTTTCATTATCTCCTTGTTTACATCGGATGAGATCCAAAAAGGTCATCTTCGGCCTGATGTTCGCTTGGAACTGTCTCAAGAATTGGTTTACTAGTTGATCAAATGAGAAAATAGAGTTGTCTAGCAAGGAATAGTTTAGCCATCAACACATCGTGATGGAGGAAGGTTGTGCACAGGGCGTTAAAGGCAAACACATGTGTCTGTGGATCTCCCTTACCACCATACTTCTCAAATTTAGGGATCTCCATTCCTTGAGGGAAAGGAGTGTTCAAGATGGCAATCGACAATGGGCTATGTTGGAAGAAGGGCTAGAAGATAAGTTGGGCAGAGGCTTGGGAAATAATTGCCAACTGGATCAGTATCTTACCCATATTCTAAAGAAGAGTGTTCAGAATAGGGTCATTAGAAGATAGAGGGCTAGAGGGACCACCTCCAGAACCACTGCCAAGGCCTCCTCTAGAGCCACCACCAGTGTGACCTCCACTGGAACCACCACCAGAGCCATTGCCACCAATAGGGCCTCTGCTAGAACCACCACCGTGACCTCCATAGGAACCATCTCCACTGACACCGCCTCTACTACTGAATCCACCACCACTACCAAAGCCCCCACCACTCATCCCACCAAAGCCTCCTCTACTGGAGGTGACAGGAGGGGTGAAGCTAAATCCCAAGGAGACCTTGTTAACCTTGATAGTTTCGGGTTGTTTAGAGGTGAAAGGGATACTAATAGAAGGGACCACGTCAGCCATATAGACAGATGTGGGAGGCATTGATACTCCTAACTATCCTTCACATGCTTTGAAAGTGACTCCTTGTACGAAGCTAGGGTTATCCGAAGGAGCACATGCTTCGGTGAGAACAAGGAGGCTAGTCAGAAGCTCAATGCCTATTCGATCTTTACTCATCATATGTTTTAATTCACTGACAACCCAAGCAACTCTAGCCATCTTCAGGTTTCTTTCCAAGTGGTTTTATAAGTTTCCCAATCCCTTAGTAAGGGTGGCAATGTATTCTATAGGAATTTGAATGGCCTCATGCTCATCCACCGATGATGGCATAGGAGACACAGGGGGAGTGGGAATGTGATCGGTTTCATCAGCGAATCCGATTTTGTTCCTTGACAACTACTCTTGTGTAGAAAAACTAACAACGGGAGTGGAGAAGAGACCTATAGAGACCAATCGAGACCTTCCTTTCCATCGGGAGGTGTCATATACTTCTCCTAACGATATACCTGAAAGTTGTGGACTGGGTTGTGATGCTCATAAACTTTCACAACATTTAGGAACACAACAGTCAAAAAGTACATGAGAGAGATCTTAGCACCAATGGATGAACAAACGTTGGTTCACGTTGGGTTCACCAAAAATGTAAGAGAGGGGGACCACCACATGCAAGACCCCAAGTCACGAAGGGTCAAGATGCAAGAGGCTACCCTAACTTACCTCAACTAAATGTATTGATTGGAAATGTGAGGCGAGAGTAACGAGGACCTCGAGGCCTCTTAGTTACTCTACAAACCTGAAACACAGGAAAGGGCTAGGCGAGCTAGTTTTTAGGTCTAACAATATGCCTCAAGAAGCTCTTTGTTTGAGGACAAAAGTGTGATCTCTGGACATCAACACGATGCGCTGGCATCTCAAAAGTGCATTGGTGTTCGTACGTCCAAATAATAGTGAAGATGATGCCAAACCAATAAAACTCACTAATGACCCAGCTAATTAATTAAAGGGACAAAATGATGTGATTAAATAAATGAAATACTCTCTAATATTATAAATCAAATATGAAAGAGTGAAGAGAATAAGGAGAATCTCACAAAGGAATTTGTTCGCTAGCTAATCCCTCGAGAAGTACATGCTCCTACACACAACAAGAGAGGAATTTATGTTGGGTGGCTGTATAGGGGCTTGCCTCAGTCAAACCCCTGTTTAGGTGTTTCCACCTCCATGGATAACCAAGGAAATGAGATAAAGGGAATAATATAGTAAAGAGCAAAGAAGCACTACAAAACAGTGTTATGCTACTCAACCAAGTGATAGAGGAGAGGAGATGGAAGCTTACTACCTCCACCAGGAGCACTCAAGGCTGCTTGGGGGAGAATATGAGAGTACTCGAGCCTCTGCTGCAATGGCATGGTCCCAAAATTTCTCTACCGAAGTGATGGAGTGTTGCTTTGGCTGCAATGGAATGCTTGAAATGCTTGGAGTGAGTGAAAGTGAGCTTGAGAGTGAAGTGAAGAAGCTTGTGAATCCAATCAAAAAGTTAGAATGCATGTTGAATGGATGAATTTGAAGGAGGAATGGAGAAAAATGGCCATATTTGGGTCGGTCGGTTGAAGGGGGGGTTACAACTTCACCTCCAATGAGAAGAGTAATGCCTCTATAGGTTCAACTGCATGAATCTTCTAGGGACGTAAGCATGTCACGCGGATGTCTGTGTGTCACGCGGGTGTCTCCGACAGAAATTCCTCCACCGACTCTCAAAACAGGTTCCAAGTGGGATGCAAGCAACGGGCTTAGGTGGAGTTAAGCCTTCGAACTTGGTTTTCTAAGGTGGATAAAGGGAAAAAGGGGATTTGCGCATGGAGTGCAAATTCACTCTTATACATATGGATAGAAATAAAATAGACGAGATAGAGAAAAGATAGAAGTGATAAAATAATATTTTAACAAAATTAAGAGACAATGCAATAAAGAGACTACGATTACCCTCTAGAAAGTGAGAATGTTGAAAGGAAGAGTTGCAATCTCCAAGATCGAGAATGATATGCCAATAGTGTCAAAAATTCAACGTAGAGAGCAATAATGCAATGGAGCCGATGAAGAATGGTGGAGAAACTGCAAGAGAGATTGAAAGAACTTGAGAATGTGAGATAAATTGATAAATAATGGAAGAAGATAACAAGATTGATTGCCAAAATGGAGTGTTTTGAGAGCTATATGCATGCAAAGGGTTGTTCCAGCATGTCTGCGAGCTAGCAGAGACATTACACTTGCAGATAGGAGGGAAGTGTAATGTCCAAATAACTACTATAGTTGGGAATCATTTTGGTACATTTGTGTGATGCGTAGATGCCTATGGGATGCACATTCATCCATGAAATAAACTCACCTTAACGGCTAGAAACAAATGGGTTAAGGACAATATTAAGGTTAGATAAAAGGGATATTGCATTATTGAATTTAATTTATCTAAAGGTGAGATTTATGGAATGTGAAATTGCATATAGTGCAATTTATGACATTACAACAACCAACCAAAGGAAGATGGAGTTTGGGAACTCCAAACTTATTTGTAGGCCAACTCCACAACCACCATTATGTACAAGATTACAAAGGAGTTAGGCTATTCCAGAAGCTTTCAGATCATCCAATGATCAAATCCATAGCCTACATGCACTCAAGGCTAATGAAGTAGTGTCTTCCAATGTCAGGGACTAAAGCCAAGAACCCAATGTAAGCACATCAAACCATAGTCATGACAACCCAAGTCTCTCCATATGACTAGGGAGTCAAGAATGAACACCCAACATGAATACTTTGTTGCACATGACCACAAAATGTAAGAACACCACCATGCATGAGGGTTATGATATATTTTCAAACAAGAGCTCCAAATAAATATCATATCAAATATAACCACATGACCAACTTCACAAAACTTCATCTTCTCAATCCTTCAAAATTTATGTCATCTCTTAAAAAAAGATCAATTACAAAACTTCCACATAGACAAGGATTAATAATCATCCAATTTCTCCAAAAACAGTTCCCTCAAGCTTGCTAGGCTAATAAATCATAACAAAAGAAATACCCAGAAACTTAAACACCATGAATCCAACACATGCATGCACATGCACGAAACATCCAAGCTCATGCAAGTATATATATACAACTCACATGCATGCACATACAAGGACATGAAAACCATGGATCTGAGCTTTGATACCAATTGAAAGGTAAATATGAACCCAAAAAGACCTTTGAGAACTAGTACCTTCAATATCTTATGTTTCTTTTATGCCTAATTTTAAATACTTGATACAAGCACATGCTACGATTTCATTAAAGCATAAACAAACATATTTGAATTCCCAAATCACATTAGCTCTTAGCTCAGGAAAGATGATGTAGTTTATAGAACTAAGTATATTTTAGTAACATAACGACATGTAATTTAACACTTTAAGAACATGAAAAAAGAAGAATAGAAAAATTAACGACAAAAGAGAAGAAACACAATATGCATGGGGAAAATTATTTTGGGTAAAAAACACCACTCTCTAAAGAATCGAACCATTGTATTAATCTACAACAAACAAGTTACAACACACTTTTAGGCTCACAACATTAACATGGGGATTTGCGTCTTTCTCTTCTCTAGAAGAAATTTGACAACCCTAGATAATGAAAGATTCTCCTTTTAACTTCTGAAGTAAAATCTCATATTTATAGAGCACCGAGATAGAGACCTAAAAAAACATCCTCAATCTTCTACAAATCCAATATCTACAAAAGCTCAAAAAGCATGAGCTTTAAAAATCAGCCTACTAAGTCAAAATAGCCTTATCCTCATCTTGGGTGTCTGTATCCAAGAAAAAACACCATATACATATCCAATCCATATCTTATCCATCTCTTGGGTGCCTAAAATAGATAAAGCCAATAAAAACTTTGTTCATCTTCAATTTTGATAAAGTAATTGCTAATCAAGACTCCCAAGTCAATATAGGAACTTGCCAAAATCAAATTTTAACCAATATGGAAGCATGTGACATCATCCTCCTATAAAATATGGCCTCCTAAAGTGAACACAGGCTTCCTAAAAAATAGGGATCTTGCCATATTTCATCACTTGTCATGTAGGATGCCATCTCAACAATAGGACCCACAAAATGAATGACAACTTAGGAAGTTTAATACATTAGGATAAATTAATATGCACCTAATAATCAATTAATTAACGCTAGGACTCAAAGTTTGAGACACATTAATCTAAACATGTAGGACAAAGAATGTGATTTCTTAGGATCAAGAATGGATACACGAAAATGTGGACTAATAATATGGAAATGTGTGATTATTTTTAAATAAAAGTAGAGTAATATTGAATATATAGAAATCTATGTAAATTTGAGAGTAAGTGGGATGGATAGGGATGAGATGAAGAGCCAATTTAGCACAAGCATGACACTTGTCATTATGTAGTTTTATTAATACACTTCATCATAATGGTCCCAAAACTAAAATGGAATTTGAAAGGCTATGCAAATTTCACCATTATATTTTACCATCACTTTGAGGTGTATGTGAATCCTAAAATGAGCATGTATTTCAAAGTATATAAGCATTCTCAATTGTGTAAAAAATAATATTTAGACATATAAAAGGATATGAGTTCCACGTAAAGTGATGAACCTATCTCAATTTCTTAATGTTTAATTTTCTCCTTGATCTAAGTTCTTCATAGGAACTTTCAAAAAGGAAATGGTGTGTACTAAGTAGCTTCTACTACACAAGTAAAATAGGCATAAGTTATAAGTTAGCTTTCACTATTCACGAAAATGTTAAAATAGGAAAAAAAGAAGAGATAGGAATTTCTCATGTATGGAATGTGATGCTTAAATAATTTGACTAGTACAATAGTAATCATGTGGCATGGAATTTCATGCATAATCATGTAATATGGTGAAGCTCCATCTAAGTATGGCGAAAATCCTTTTTATAGTATAATGTGTTGTCTAAAATATAGTCATAAAATTTATAGTGATATTATATGCCCCCAATTGGTTACATATAAGATGTACAAGGTTTGAAGGAGGGGGAAATAATACATGAAAAGTAAATACAATATAAGGAAATCTAAGGAAATATATCATGTAAATACATGCAACATTTCATAAATAACATTGTGTGAGGAGCATGTAAGACATATTAAATGATAATAATAAAATATATATAGACTAGAGATCATAATTATGTTATATAAATTTGCTTGTAAATAGGAAAATGAAAAAAATATAAGGTGGCCCTAGGGACACAATGCAAGTACATATGAAAGGGCAAGGAATGGTGCCCCCAAAGTGGCTCTTAAGTGAATATGACAAGATATACAAGCATGATTTGGGGAATCCATAATTCCTCAATGTGAAAAGATAGCTCCAAGAACATGATAAGGAATTTGAGCACACCATGGTATAGAAGGCACAATTCCCTTAGTTTAAAGAGAGATTTATAAAAATAATAGTGAAAATAAAGTACCACATAGTAAGAGGAAGGTATGGTGTCCCCCAATGTAATAGGGCATATCTAATAGCAAGGTAAAGAGATGAAAGAACAATATAGTAAGGGGAATATGTGTTACCCCCAAATGTAATAAGGTATCTCTAGAAGCACAATAAAATAATGAAGGTACATGCGATGACTATATAAGATATAAGCATAAAATATTGAGCTAAGCACAAGATTAGAATGTGATAGGGTTGATAAGCATTGTCAAAATCATAAGCATGTATGTACAATAAAATTATAAGTAGATAAAAATAAAAATCATAAATAAAGGTTATTATAAAACCAAAGAACAAGGATCTACAAGGAACCAAAGAAATAGGAAAAAATAGAGGACTTGATTAAACAAAGTGGTAAACATATGCCAACACAAGATTAAAGTGGGAATTCAAGATCGTAGTAAGATGATAAATAGTGTAAAAAAGTATAATACAAAATTTTCAAGTAACAAAGAAGAAAAAATACAACCCTACTCCCCCCACACTCTACAAGTTGGGAGGAAATATGAATCATAGTATAGAGAGTACAAATAAGTATGTAAAATGATGCATAATAAAAATGAAAAAAGAAAGTATAAAACAAACTTGAGAAAGTGAAAAATATAGGCAATTAGGTATATAGTCTCTAGTGATGCTTTTGAATCATTAAAAAATATAGGATGATCATCATCATCCTCCAATAGATCATCTTTGTCCCAACATATTTCATCATGATATTCTAGATTAATTTTGACATATATCTTCCTCATGGATTTCTTTTTCTATGACATGCATTTCTTCATGGTCATTTTTATACCTTTCACAAACACATTTGTCAATTGGTGGCACATTAGGTGGCTCTTTCTTAACCTGGAATTTTTTCTTCTTTTATGGTGGTTGTGTTAATAAACATTTTTCCTTTGATGCACCACAACACTTTTCTTGAGAACACATGATTTTTTTGCATGAAAATTTCATTTTTTGCACTACAATTTTTTTGTATCCTTCCTTGGTACATACATAATTGGTACTTCATCATGGTGCTATTAGTTTCCTCATTTTATGTTAGAGAATTGTATTTTCAGCATGTGTCCTTTCTGAACATTGTGAGCTTCCATTGTAAACATTTCTCTTATATAAATGCATTGAAATAAAGTGCCTCAATATTGTACATGTATTATTGGGATCTTGTACATCATTTTGTTGCTTATTATACTCACACTATGATATAAAGTGTCATGGGGGGTTGTGTAGGCCTTTTTTTTTTCCATCACACCTCTGTCAAGTGAGTGTCCCTTCCATGACAACAATGGATCGTAATGATTCTTGCCTCATGCATGCACGTCTTAGTTTGCACACCCTTATATTTGCTCATACTTTCATGTTTGCACTTTTAGATTTCCTTGGTTCTTTCTTCATGCACTTCTTTTTGGCACACAATTTTAGTGGACCTGTCATGGCTCTCCCTTGTTAGCATTATGGGGGTTTTCTACTATTGGTACTAATGCTTCCTTGGTTTCACGTTGAAGTGAGCTACATATACAATTTTTTTTCCTATGTACTAGATAGATGCAACGTACATCAATGGTTATTACCCTTGCATTTCCGTAAGATGGAGCATTTACCATATGGAAACTCTTGCATTCATATTTTTGGAGGCGACCTATTTTTACTTGATCAATGTTCTTCAAACTTTTGGTAATTGTGCCATCTGTGTCTTCAATTTCCAATCACGTTTACTTTTTTTTTTCCATATGATTCAAAGTAGTGTCGCTGGGGGCACTCATGTAGATTATTGTCTTCTAAATCCTGATCATCATTTATTTTAGAGGAGTTTCTTCTTTCAGCATTATAGAAGTCATTCTTTGATAGTTTTTGCAACTTTTTCATTCTTTAGTGGTGTTCTTCATGTTCATCTTTTGTTCCTATTCTTTTGGGACAATCTTATTTGGAGGCTTCTTAGTCCTTCACTTGTATTTCTCTCTTTGGAGAGGGGTTTTCTCTCATAGGTTTTTCTCTTGTTCTCTAGTTTTGAGAGATCTTTTGTTTATACATGGGTACCTCACTAGGCCTTGTTTTTCGAGACCCATCATTTATTCATCTTTAAAGGTTTGAGATTCTCCCTAAGTTTCACTTAAGGGGGGGTGGTAGGGTAAAATTTATTTCTTAATTTCTTAATTATTTAATTATTAGGCCCCTTTTCTTCTAATTACTTAAGCTTACTTAGGTCATGTCTTTTATGTCTCATGTTATAGGATTAGGACACATGTTATGATCTTTTTTTGATCCTCAAATGGGGTTTCTAGGTTTATTATCCTTTTATAAGGATTCTTGATTGTAGAATTATTAGAAGATGCACATACGTAACGATTCATGCTTTTTTGGATCAATAGCTCTTGGCCTCCATAGCTTTGCTATTCTCTTTTTTTGTGACAATTGTTTGATTGCAGGTGATCCTTGGGAGTTGTGGAGTTTATTTTTTCTAACTTCCATCATCATTGACACATTCAACATGGATCATCTTGTTATAAATAACATCTTGTCATTTATATCTTAATCTATGCACAATTATGTGTTATTCCCCTTTACTCTACGAAAATTAAAATATGCAACCTCTCTTGTCAAATGTGGCATGCACTTTGACATCATTCATCTTCAAAACTAAAAGTTAATTTTATGCAAGGCCTATAATATGCAACCCATATAAGATATTTTCATATGTAATTATTACACAATTTTTACCCTCAATTTTCTAACAATCATGTGTGAACTATTGTCACCAAGGAATGTACCTCACCACCATTTTATGGTCTATAATGAGAAAAGAATTCCCAATAAGGATTCATATGATAGGAAAAAGCTAAATCAATAATCCACGAGTCATCACTAGCAATGCTAGCCAAAATAAATTAATTTCCATTTTCATCATTTAAGGACTTTTTTATAAAGGAATCATCAATAGTCTTTTTCTTGTTTGTACATTCCATCTCAAATGAACCTATTATATTTCCTAGTGTTCCGACCTTTGAGCCTACTCACCAAGTATTTAAACCATCCTTTTAATTTGAATATATTCTTATCCCTCTTTTTATTTATACCACATTCTTTCTTGGGTCTACCTCCATTGCATCCTTAGAATCCTCATCCATGGATTTCCTCATATTTTTTGTTGAACAAAGTAGCAACAATAGATTCTATCTTGGACTTTGTAAGACCACCACTAATTGTAAATATTAGGTTTTCCCAATATTTAGACAAAGGGAAAACAATAAAATATACATATCCTTTGAATCAATCTTAGCATCTCAATTAGGATTAAGACGATATTAACCTTGCAAATTTGATAATATTTCACATGTCTCTAATTTCTTGGGAATTAGTACTTGAAAACCTAGGTAGATGGTTGAGAGAATATTTTATTGTTATTTTTCTTTATACTTGGACTATTAGTAAAGGAATTTACAAGGGTAGTTACCAATGATAGTGGTGGTTACATATTAATTTATTGCTAATTCCTCAAGTTGGGTTGCAAAATAGACTTATGGTACATATTCTCATTATTGGTGGGTCCCTTGTGAGTTGGTTGTTGGATTTGGATGCCTACCTTGGGATGTGTGGTATTGTGGAGTATTTACAACTAAAAGATGTCTATCCTTAGTATAAGAGTTTGTTTTTTATTCATGGATCATTAGGGTCTACATTTACTATTCTCATAAGATGCTATTCATGTGGGGTGTGGGTTTTTGTATTGGAATTGTGGTTATGGTTGTACACTATTTTGGTAAGCCTTGATTGTGGTTTTCTCTCTCCTACTCTTCTATAAATTAGAGGCATGAAATATTAATTTTATGAGATGTTTTATAGGTACACAAGTGTTATTGAAATGTTGTCAAATTAAAGGAAATTAGAGTGTTGCATATATGTATATTGTTCTTGAATATTGATACATTCTTGAGTCTCTCTTTGATGTTGGAGATTTCTATGAAAGTTTTTCTCCATGTACATTGTTGTAATGTGTTTATTTATCATGGTTTGTTAATTTATACTTGTTGATTTGATGTCTACACATTTATTTTAATGGGTAATCTAATCTTTGTGCATATGAAAGTTAGATTTGAATGCACTTAATTTTTTTCGTTTTAATATTTCTTCACCTTAGATTAACAACATCGAGTATCAAAGCTTATTTCTCTACAAAGGTGCACTCCTTTCTAGAAGTGTTGAAGATTTTTTGGTTGTAGTAAAAGATTTTACTTTGAGTGATTTGGAAGATTAATGAAAATATTGGAAGCCATAACTTCTACCTCTTGTTTAGATATTTACATGTTCAATAGTACTAGGTACAAGATTTAGAAGCCAAAGATGAATTCTCTCTTGAAAGAAAGAGAATAATGGATGGTTGTGTTGGCCTATATATCCAAATTTCATGTTAGTACATCATGTTTCTATTGATGTAGTGCTTTACTATTTACCCAAGTGCCTTATGTAGGTCATATTTCTCTCTCTCTCTCTCTCTCTCTCTCTCTCTCTCTCTCTCTCTCTCTCTCTCATCACAAGTCATATAAATGTGGGTAAAAGCAAAAACTTGTGTCACACTTTATAAAGGAATCAACCAACAGCAAAAAAAATTCTAAACTTCGACCATATAAAATTGGTCTTTATATTTTGAATTTCAAAATGGTGTAAACTAATGTTCAATGTAGAACTTTTGGTGTAGTTTATTCCTGTAATTTTAAAAATTAAAAAAAAAAGTTTTCATTACATTTTATCAATTTAAGGACAAATTTTGGAATGCTGAAAATTTCAGAAAAGAGTGACTTCCAGGTTGTCAAGAAACAAATTGAAAAAAACTTCTTTTGTCCTTTTTTTTCCAAATAGGTAACTTCAATATCTTGTGCATGGAAAACAAAATCACATTTTGATGTATATTTTTCTCGTAATAACGTTTTAAAGTCAAACATCTTAGAATTTGATAGTTTTCATGGACCGTAAACTAATTTCAATTTTTTTAATCATTTTCAAAAAACAAAATATACCCTTTTGAAGTATACTCTCTCCTCTTGTGCCCCATATAAGATTTAAAACATTTTAATAAGTTTTACTATCTTTTTTAATATCTAATCAACCTCCTTTTTTTAATTTTTAAAACCTACTTGCATTATTTTAAAAATAAAATATATATTAAAACTAATCAAAATATTATAAAAATTATATATTTGGATTCTACACTCCAACTCTACAAAAGAGGTATTTTATTTTTCGTAGAAAGAATCGTTGACTAGAGAAATCATCAAAAATGAATGTTTTAGAAAATTCTAAAAATGATATGTTGGCTGCCATGCTTAGGATGCCAACTAGACATCTCTCGGAAAAGCGTACCCGAGCCGATAAGAACTTTCGGCCGAAAATGTCTGAAATAGAAAAAAAAAAATTTCTTTCTAATTTCTCAACTTAAGAAAATTAAAAAAAAAAAGATATTTCAAAATATTCTACTATTTTCGATTAAAGAAGGTTTATTTTGACACTTTAGAAGGTTTATAATTTCATAAATTTAGAAGACATATTTCGACAAAAGAAAAGGCATTTGGACAATAAAAGAGTTATTTTTAAGGTATGTATTGATCTTCAACTTATTTAATCGATTATGTCTTTATGAAAAATGCATTTGAAGTTCAATTTCAGTATTTTTTTATTAAAATATTAGCATCAAAGAAATATTTGTAAAAATATATTTATAAAGAATTATATAGAAAGAAGATTATTTTATTTTATTTACATTATTTATTGAACAATTATTTTATTTATTTAAAAGTTGTTTGAAAATGAATGCATTTGTTGTTTTCACTATTTAAATTCTTAGATTTCATTATTATTGATCACCAATTCTATGTTCTTCCATTCTTGTTCTTACATGTCCTCCTTAAATACCTATGTTTTATTAAATTTACCTTTGCCTTTACTTTTATTTCCAATATATATACATAAAATTAGCATACTTATGAAATTAGTAAATTTATATAAAAAGCATCAAAGATATCATTATCAAGAAGTTTATTTTTTATTTATTTATTTGAGAATTATATATAATTTTAAGTGTCTCTTATGTAAAATTATATATCTATAAAGAATTATTTCAAGAGAATTATATATAATTTTATTTGAGAATTATATAGAATTTTATACACATGTGTGTATTATTCAATTAAAAATATTTTATGTTTTGCATGTTTATGTTTATTAAAGACTTTTGTTTAAATATTTTATGTTTATGTTTTGCATCTAGTTACAAGCTTTTTAAAATATTTATGCTATATTAATTGTACATGTTTCATGGAAAGCTCATGTGTGTACAAATTTGTATGTAGGCATGAATACAAATTTGAGTGCAATTTGTGATGGCAAATCCAAGGATTAGATCGAGGAAGTATGATTGAACATGAGTAAGACAAAGAAAGAGAAAAGTAGATGAAGGAACATCTACTGAACAACAACCCATGGAAAATATTGATGATCAAGGTGACGTACAGGTACAAGAACAAACTGAACCTAGTACTAATATAAATTTTTTGGATTATGATATGGAAAATTTGATGGAGATGGATGAAGATTCTATTTTCAATAATATTTCATCTGAAGATATGTTATCTGAAAGCACATTAAAATTACACTCTAAAAAAATATGGGATGAATTTTTTAAGAGAAATCTCTAATTTGAAGAGCATAGTTTGTTGCAAAGTTATTTAGACGAAAATAAATTACCCTTGTTTTGGAGTTGTTAAGGGTTGATAATAGGAAAAGGTCATCAGATTTAAAACAAACAATTGTTGAAAACTTGCAAGAAGCATTGGAATGTATTGAAAAGAAGAGTCGATCTAGTGATTTAAGTGTTGCATGTAGAGCGTTGATGACTGTAATTTCTAGTAAGAAATTATCACATAGAAGACAAGTTCAAGCAATTTCTGAATTACTAAATGTTTCTAGGATAATTTTTTAAAGGTATATTGAAAAGAGAAATGAAATAGATGGAAAAATTGAGAAAAATTAGGTAAATTTTTGTAGGGTTCCTCGAAAAGATAGAATTTTAAAAGATGTAAAGAAACAGGTAGTTGAATATTGGACCACCCACTCTCGTGTTTCTTCCAATAGAATGGATACTATACAAATAATAGGTGATGATGGTACAAAAATTTCTCATCCAAAACATTTTATAGATACAACACAAAGTGAAATTTTTGAAGCATTTAAACAAGAATTTTCAAATGTGAAGATTTGTCAAAGGATGTTTGAAACACTACAACCACCATTTGTATGTATAAATAAAGTACGTGAAACTTGTCGAAATCATGTTGAATTTGATCTACACCTACAATGATATAGAAAATTTATGGCAGCAATTGATTGAAATTTAGCCATCCTTGGAAGCACAACACAATTTATGAAGTCTCTTCTATGTGAAAAATCAGAAAATTCGGATGAATTCAATGTTTAGTGTATAAAAAATGTATGTAATTATTGTGGAGATTTGAAGAATCTTTTACATGTTGACAATAATGAAATGCAAGTTACTTGGAAGAGATTTGAATATTATACATACTTAAAGTTAGGAGTTGAGGCCAAAAAATTGTTCTCAAAGAGAGTGGATTGCCTTACAATGAATTCATGAGTAAATTTTGTAATATCATATATCCACATATCCAACATTGTCATGGTGCAAGATGGCAAGCTAAGCAATTTCGTGATTCAAAGAATTGCTTTCCACTAGGTTGTATTCTCTCTATTGTAGATTTCTTTGATAACTATACACTTAGTCCTCAAACTAAGATCCAAAGTCAATATTATCATTCAGAGCAAGTTACAATCTTTGTGCAAGTTTGCTACAAGCATGCAGAGTTAGCGGTCGATGGAATACAAAGTAGCAAAGATGATAGAATTATCATCAAAGAGGTTCACTTTTATATGAGTGATGATATGAATCATGATAGAAGCTATGTAGCTCATTGTTTCAAAATGTTTTTTGAAGACCTGAGATGACATGGCATAAATCAAGAACAACACTGGATATGGTCTAATGGATGTGTTGGTAAGTACATTGTTTTTTTATTTTTTATTTTTTATTTAATTTATATTTACTTTTAACTTTGAGACTTAAATTGTTTGATTGCTTAAATAAATAAATATATATATATATATATATATATATATATATATATACTTTTTTGAAGATAATTTGGTTTGAGTGTTTAATTATTTGTAACTTCACAGGACAATTTAAGTCTACAAAAGCTTTTGTTTGGTTAAGCAGTCAACATGCTAGACGCAACACCAATTTTTTGTGGAATTTTTATGAGAGTGGACATGGAAAAGGAGAGCACGATGGAGTAGGAGCATGTGTGAAGCGTGCACTTCATCAACATGAACTTGTTGGTATGTAACTTTAACCATATATATATATATGTCCAATTTAGCTTGATATTTTTTAAAAGATTAGATATATATATTTAAAAAATAAATTAATTTTTTTTAAGTTCCTTGAAAGTAATAGGTGAAAAATTGTGCCAACTTGTGTACTTGTAGGTAATGCCATACAGAATACAAATGAAATTGTTGAATGGTGTAAAAGTCATTTTTCTGCTCATGACTCAATATACAACACATGGTATTTTTGGGAAGTTATAGGTACATCTAGTCAAAATTTGTTAAAAATTTGAATTTCAAAGTTCAAGTACATACATGATTTCAAATTGAATTTTCAAGTTTGAATTTAAACAGATATTGATTGATCAAATCCTTATAATTGTCAAGCAATTCAAGGTATTAGAAATCTGCATCAAATCATGACAACAAGGAGTAGTAGGCCTTATGCAATTAATGTGAGAGAAAAATCATGTTTTTGTGTTGATTGCATTGAGGACAATGCAAATATTGATCAATGTGAGAATATTAGAGATGGGTATATTTCACAATGGGAAATGAAAAATTAATATCAATGCCTCCTTTTGCTGAAGATGACAGTATGGTCTACGATCCACTATATTATTTACGATTACGACGATGTATCTGATTTAGTTGTTACAGGTATGGAAATTGATTAATTTAGTTAAAATCAAGATTTATATATATATATATATTCTATGTTTAAGTAAGTTTCAAATATAAAATATAATTTTTTACAACTTGAATGTATAATTTACTTTATGTATATATGTGGTGTGTGTACATGAGAATTTTTCAGTAGTTGCAGATCCTAAAAATGCACGGTGTAGATTACTATCTCTACTAATATGCATACCAAAAGCAAATTGGTGGGGCCCATGCAGATGGTGATGGACAAGAGTATCAAATTGGATCAGTCGTTATTGAAGGCACATATTATCAACAAATAAAGATAGATAAAAATGGTATTATATTTGTTGATTATAGGCTAGGACAAAAGGTTCTACATTACAGTCACTTAGTTTTGGCAACAAAAATAAATTTAGAAACTTTACCTAAAAGAGGACGTGCCAAACAAAAGTGGAGGTTGCCTATTGAAGATCATGAAAAGATTTTAGAGATAATTAAAGATAGAGAGGATCCAATTTTATGTACCAGGAGCTTTAAGTTGTTTTTTGGATATATGTACACATTTATGACTAGATCTATAATATATATTTGTATTGATTGGACATGCGACACTTGATTAGAATGGTTTTTTTTTAGAATGTGACATGTATGTTAGATCATATATATGCTTGATACGAAACCTAGTGACTTTAAAATATGTTCATTTACATTTTTCCTAAATTCCTTTAAATCATCTAGATTTCCAATTGCATTTTTACATGTTGGACATGGAATCATTTTAAGTTCACTCAAGAATCTTTGAATTAATTTGTTGAATTATCTTAGATCATACATATATATGTACATGCACACAATTTACTTGAAACCTAACTTGACTTAGAAATTAAAAAGTTCATGTATTTTTCCTTAGAAATTTCTTTAAATCATCTCTATTCCTTAATTGTATTTTTATGAAACTTGACATGGAATTGTTAAACTTTCACTTTCAATATCTTTGAATTTAAATATTTGTTCAACTCCACTTATATACATAAGCTAGATTGAATATATATACGTGCAACAATTTGTACAAAACCTAGTTTATGTTCCAATTTTGCATTTAAATTTAAATGTTCCATGGAATTCTTAAGTTCACATGAATCTTTCATTTCATTTGAACATTCAACTCCACAAACTTTATATTATCTAGTTGATTTGGTGTTTGAGTGGTGAAGAATCTAGACATAAATGTTGTCTCTAGTTTTCTTTATTTTTTATACATTACTAATGCACGACATTCAATAATTTTAAATGATCATCTGGATTTTCATGTATCCTAATCATCACATCCTAATTTTATTATTTTCATCAGGTAAGCATCCCTCATCCTAATCATCAAGTTAAGATCACTTTATCAAGTAATAACCCATTTAACCATAATCATCCTAGAATCATTTAAAAATTATCCATCTAGATCCATCTCAACCATACATCCATTCTCCATCCTTAATAAAAAATCATCACTTGAACATCAAAATTTGGTTACTTGGTCTCAATCTAGTCCATACATCATATTGTCCTTTCGTCATCACCCAAATCTTTCAACATCTAGGGACCTTATCCTTAATCTGGACTATCATCCATTTCAAATCCAATCTCCTAATAAAAAATCACTTGACCTTATAATTTGATTTCATCTTTAATCCAAATTTGCTTAAGAACATTAGCTCCTATCTTTTAAGTATAGTTATCAAATCCATTTTGTTAATGTTAGATTGTATCCAGGTTCTCTTGGTTTGGTCTTTCTTGTTCACCTCAAGGTGCATTGGAATATATGAACATTGTAGTGAATCATAGTGATGGTGTTTGGGGTGCTTGAGATAGCTACATTTTGGCATCAATTTAACTTTGTTTACCATGTATAGCTTGAGACCATGTATAGCTTTCTTTGAATTATATGGAATTCTTAAGTTCACTTGAATATATATATATTTGATTTCATTTACATTCAACTAGACACAAGTATAGCTCATCATCTAGTTCAAGAATTCTTTGCATGCACATTCAAATGAACATGTGTATTAGATTATATGGAATTCTTAAGTTCATGTATAGCATGATATATGCACAATTTAAATGTATTTAACCTAGAGTGACTTTAAAAATGAACATTTAGAGCTTTAAAGAATTCAAGAACTATCATCTATTTCCAATTGAATTTTTATGTTCTACTTTAAAATAGAGCATTAATCTCGAGCATATTTGCATTCAAATTTTTCTATTTCTTGACCTATTTATTAAAGAAAAATTCATTTGAACTATTTATTTAAATTAATTGTGTACATGTCCATCTTTTTAAATTTACAAATAGCAATGATTAGATAGTGGACAACATTTTGATTTCACAATGTAAATAGATATGTACAACAAGTGCATTTGAACAAACCATAATTTAAATTTAAATAAAGGTACTTGTTCCTTGCTAAATAAATAAAACTATAAACTAATAATGCATGATGTATTTATAGATGTAATGTAAGTGAACATCAAACCATAATAATGCACGTATATAAAAAAAACCTATTCAAACCATAAAACATAAATGTATGAATGTGACATGTAAATCATAACAAGTATATATGTGTACCATAAAACATAAGTATAGTACATGTGCAAATGTTCAATACATAAATCATAAAAAGCGTCTCCAACATGTAATAA
Organism: Sequoia sempervirens; assembly: GCA_007258455.2. NCBI lineage: Eukaryota > Viridiplantae > Streptophyta > Pinopsida > Cupressales > Cupressaceae > Sequoia > Sequoia sempervirens. The sequence continues at coordinate 34,021 of VDFB02096152.1, read as the reverse complement.
TCTGATCTCAAACATGTAATACTATAAAACATATCTCAAAGAAAGGGATGTCTGGTATGAATAGAATCATCAGATCTCTGGCCTAATCTATCCCTCAACCTCTCCCTCGATCCATGGCTGGATCTCTCCCTTGATTCACAGCCCGATATCTCCCTCGATCCATGGACTGATCGCTCTATTGATCCAAGATGTGTGGATCCATGTCCCGATCCAAGATCTCCCGATTTGTGTCTTGAGCCTCGTCCCAACCCCTACATATGTTCAAGTACATATATGAAAATTATCTAAAATTACAATGTACTTGAGTTCAATGTGTTCAAACTTACATCAAGTAATCAATTTTTTTATTAAATTTAAATGTACCTCATCTGCATATTGTGCGGGATCGCCATCATGCTCCAAATTTCCAAAGTCTGACAAACCACCATACTGCTTAAAATTTTCAAGTACACAATTTCAATCAAGAGTTAAACAACTATCTAATTTTTTAAAATGCATTACATAATTTTTTAGAACACAATTTTATATGTATTTAAATTATAAATTGAAATTACTTGTCGTGCCTGATCGATGGCTCTACCAATGTCACTAAGATCACAAGAATGTAAAGACATCGCAGGGGGCTCTATAGCATGTACAGTATCAGTGGAAAAAAGAAGCTGACTATGTGTCCCATGGACAAGATCAAGTGTCGCAGTAGCCTCAACGTGACCTGTAACATCTTGACAACTACCTAGACAAGCTAAAGGATCAATAGAAACATGATGCGCATGGGATCCTGTAGGCTGATGTGGAATATTCAGAGCTGCATTTACCACCCCGTGGCTCATATGTGTATGAGGATATCGTTGTCTAATAAAGTACAGTACCCTATCAAGAGCAATCCCATGGTCCTCATTGATAACCTGATATGCTGTTAGTAAATCCAAAATTGAGAGTTTGTAACACATATTACGCAGAGTGGTGTGGGTCATATGCTCGACATCTGTAAGAGTAGGTAGATCGACACTAATAAATGGATCATACGATGCAGATGTAGCCTCAGTGGGAGGAAGGTTGATCCATGGGCGTAATAAGTATCTACCAACTCAATCAGATGAAATTTGATCAATAAGCGTCGTAATAGAGGCAATGTTATCAAAAATCTCCCTTTGAGTGGAGCATGTTGTTGCCTCCCCTACTGCTGCCAATTCCAAAAGTTTTGGTAAAACCAGAAGGTTTGGGCTAACTAATTCCCTCTTGTCCACAGGCAGTGGAAAATCTGAATGTCTAAACTGTGGTTTGTCAGAAAAACGGCCTTTACCTTGGCTAACATGCTCGGGATAAGATGTGTAGTCCACCTCTATATGTAAATGAAATTCTGCATATAATTGTTTGACAAAATATTGTGGCAGATCGTCATTGTGAGGCCATCTATGATGCACTACCAACCATCTAGGGTATATGAATGGCGCAACAAGAGGATCTTCACACCTTGTAACCACATATCCTCTAATTTTATTTTTTCCTCTATAAAGTGGGAACATGGATAACACATTTTCACTTGAAACTAATTTGGCAACTTCTCTATGTTTCACTGTGCCAGTAACACTCCTAGAAAGAGAAAAATAAAACTGCTCAATGCTGATTTCATCATAAGGATTGTATGATCGAATTGTCTCAATCATTTTATAAATCTCATGTCTAATAGTGACTAATCTATCTCGATTAGCCAAACTGGGGGAGTTGTGAATTGTTTGCTCTAAACATTTTAGAACATTGTCTAATCTAGCAATACTATCTTGAAATATATTTGATCTAGTTTGAGCTTCTTGCTCAGAACAAGGGGAATGATGAGATCCCTCATCGGCCATGATATATATAAATAGATAGAGATCTGCATATCATTAAAACAAAATTACATGATGAAATAAACAAATTTAAATTGAAATTTTTTCAAAACTAAAAAAATATATATATATTTAAATTAAATGTAAAATTTTCAAGTTTCAAAACTAGAAAACATTTTTAAATTTAAATGTATCTAATGAGATCTAGTTCAAACTTTATATCTATCTCTATGTGAACCTATTAAATCATAGATGCATGTTATATGCAACCAAGAATAAATATGGAAAAAATATATTTATCCTTTCAACCACTCTATACTAAAATTAGATCAGAATAAAAAAATACTCTTCATTACAATTGGTCACATATATAGCCTTTCTTTGTAATTTTTTAAATCAAACACTAAATAAAAAGGTTAACATTTCCTTAATTTTTCGATAACTTAAAACATATTAAAGTAATAACTAAAATTCTTTGAAATAAATTCCTTAGGAATAAAATATAAACATTATACATTTTGTAGGCACAATATCTCCTTTGATATCATCTTTTTCTTTCATGAGTGATGAATTTAGGCCTAGGGAATGCTATGTTTGATTAGAAACCTTGGCCTTGTAAGCATGGAATGGTTTATTTCATCATATAATTTATTTTCTTCTTCAATGAACTTAACTCAATAGTTCACCTTTTGTAACAACTTAGATAACCTATAAGAAATTTGACAACTCCAAAGAGACTTTCAATACATTTGTGTATGTACATATATACATTTATGTGTATGTATGTATGTACATGTACATGTGGGAGTGCATGTGTACATGTATATACAAATATATATATATGTGTGTGTGTGTGTGTGTGTGTGTGTGTGTGCATATGTATGTATTTATATATACATACATGTACACACATGTACATGACACATGTACATGACATATGTATATATATGTATATACATAAATATGTATGCATAGATATATATATGTACATGCACGTGCATACATATACATACATATATTTATGTACATACATACTCAAGTACATACATACATACATACATACACACATATGTATGTACATACATGTACATACACACATACACATAAATGCATGTACATACACACACACATACATTTATGTATATATATGCATACATACATGCATACACACATACACATACATATATAATACATACATACATACACACATACACATATGTATATATAATACATACATACATGTACACATGTAGATATATGTACACATACATGTATGTGCATTATGTACATAATGTATACATGTACACACATATATGTACACACATGTGCATACATGTACATGTACACATGGTGAACTAGAAATTTGGGGTTTTCAATTTTTTGAATTTATAGAAATGTAAATTTAGTCAAAATGTATGTATGTACATACACATGCATTTACATATATATATGTGTACACATGTACATGTATGTACACTCAAGTACATACACATACATGTCCACACATACATACATATACACATGTGTATATGTGTATATGTGTATATGTGTATATTGTGAGATGATATTATGTTTGCTATATTTTGGAATTCAAAATTAATTTTGTGTATTCATATACTATTTTGCATTTCAAATAGTTTAAATATAATCCATGATTAGTCAAATCTATGAGTAAAATATGTGCATCATTTTTCTCAAGAGGAATATATGATTGTCCTGTTGTTTTGTTTTTCTATGCATCGTAGTAGATGTGTGGTAACATGGTTTCCAAGTCTTTAATCTACAGGATTATAAGTTCAGATAAAGAATTCAAGAGGGTAGTGTCATAAAGAATCTAAACCAATATACAATGAGACCTTTCTTACAAAGTACAATCCAAAGATGGAAGTACCAAGTTCAACCTCTTGTTGGAGTATTTATGGTGGGCATGGTTTCTTTCTTTGGAATTTTTTTAGGGATGTGCAGAACCTTCTCACATGATAACAGATATGGAAGATCTTATTGCAAGATAGAATTGGGGAATATATGATAAATTTTTTCTCATTGCTATGATTTAAGAATTTGAATGATGAGCTCAAAAATTATTAAATGGAATCTATGACTTGGAATTGATTTGATGATAGAACAACTAATTTTGTGGGCATAAACTGTTCGTGCTTTCACTGCTCCTATTTTCTCAACCAATGTAGTTTGGGCAACATACCTTTTAACAAAGGAAGTAAAGGGAATTAGAGCAGGACTCATGGTTGCAACCCTTATAGAAAGAGTACCTTCATGAATTTCTTGAGCTATTGTTGGTATGTTTGCAGGTTGAAGTTTAAAAGTTTGATATTTGGAGTCTCAAAAATCTGGTAAATTCATTATAAAGGGATCGACATGCTGCACTTATTACTCTTGAATAGATTTCCAAAGGACGTGATAAGGTTATGAGTGAAAACCTCGAGCCTATAGTAAATATGATATTGAATTCCTACAAAGTTGTTGAGAAGACTCTCAGGGATGAAAATTGATTTTTTTAAATATTGCATTGACATATCCAAAGACAGTTAAAAAAAATCCTTCAAGAATAACATAGTTTGAATTTGATAAATGTTTGCAAAATCCTTTAGGAAATGCACCTTTACCTATGATCAGATTTGGAAAAGGCAACTTCTACAGTTTAATCAAAGCATGCAAACATTACAGGTGAAAAATAATGCATATAAAGATAGCCATATGCATGGAAAGAGTTTTCCATACTCAAAAAGTAGAGGAAATTCCACCAAAAGCCATGAATAGAGATTTTATCATTTTTTTCTCACAAAACCCCAAATTTCTAATCCACTAGAGCAAACGGTTTAAACAAAAAAAATTGATAATGTTCTATAATAATCATAACTAAATCTATGTATTTCCTTCATGAATATCACAAACAACACAAATTTTCATAACATTCAACTAATAAAATGGAATTTGAGTAGAATTTCTTTCAACAAATCAATGAAACCCTAACTCCAAATACATCTCAAAAATCTCTTAGATGAAATACAACCCACAGAATTGAAATCAATGAATAAATCAAACAACCACAGACAAAACCTAGGTATATATGGGTGTTGTTGGTCTTGACCTCGGCTAACAAGCTCTTGTCCTGAACACTTTCGCCCGAGCATGCAAAATGGTCGGGCCGTGATTTTTTAATTTTATTTTGCCATTTTCAGCTGAGAGGGTTTCGACCGAAAGCTACTCGGCCAAAAAGGTGCCGACATGTAGGTGCCATGTCACTGCCTCGTGGCTTCGGTCGAAACCCTCTCGACCGAAAATGTGTCAGCCGAAAGTAATTTGTTTAGAATTACTTTTTTGGCCGAAAGTGTGACATAGTTTTGTGCTTTTACCCATGCACATTCCTCTATTTATGTTGCTTGTCATTGGAATGGATGCCCTTTCTTGTCTCCTTGTGCTTTATGACACTCTCTTATATCTTGTGACACCCTTTGTTTCCTTGTTGTTTCCCCCTATCACCTTCCCTTAATTGTTATTGGTACCACATGTACTCCTAACCTATTTATTCTCACAACAAAGGAAATGATCTACAAGCATTCACATTTATCATTTCCCTTGTGGTGAATCCTCATATGTGTTTTGGACTCTTTTGGATTATGGTGGTTGCATATAGAATTAAATATTATATCCATCTTCTTCCCTTTTTCTCTCATTGTATTTTGTGGTAATGCTTGATTTGGGTGAGCATGGTTCTTTGATGATGTGGCAATTCTATCTTGAGCCTTTTAATGTATCGCATCTTTATGAATTACTCCACAATGTGTCACGTGGTATCTAATAACTTTCTTATGATGGCTATGGTGGATTTCTCATCTTATGTGTTGGTTGTGACGGTGGTTTGAATTCACTTTTGTGTTGTTTCTAGTTTACCTTACTATTGGTCTAGCCCACTTGTGGTGGTTTTCTTTATTATCAAAAGCATCTTGGTGGTTTGTGGTGCATCCTTTTGGTGATATGGTGACTACATCCTTGGGGAAGGCAATTATCTTGTGGTGGAGGTGTTTTGTTTGTGGTGATGATCTTTAGCCTTTGTAGCATGTTTTTGTTGGTGCACAAATAAGTGTCTTGTACCTAGCTTATTCACTCACTAGGTAATTAGGGGACATATTCACATGTTAAGTTTACTTAGGATATAAGATTCTTTCTAGAAGTCTTAGTTGGCTTTTCTAGAACTTATCTTATCTAGATTTTATGCTTGATTCCTAGGTAGTTAGTTTGTTAGTTGTCTCATGTTATAGATTAAGACACTTGTCATGATCTTGTCTAATCCTATCTCTCTACCTTGCCTTTATAAGCAAGGAATCTCATGTAAATTTTTATATTTAACCATTAATCAATATTGCATCGTTGAAGTAAGCTTTCTTGCCATTTTATTTCTTGTGGAAGATATTTTTGTCTAGCAACTATTCTTGGGGGTTTTGTGGAGTAACCATTAACTCCCACATCCTTGCAGAGGTCATCTTTCAATTGATAATGGCATGTGGATGTATTTTGGTTAGAGTGGTTCCTCATTCCTTGTGTATGGTTCCAAATTGTTAGGATATAGTGTTGTACACCATTACATAAATTGATTTATTATAATGGTGTAATTAAATAATTATTTAATTGTGGTACACCTAGGAGGCATGTTTAGCCACATTAGATAATTATTTGGGGCCACTTGTAATGTTGTATTATAACATTGGGTTATTATTTTTATATGTGGGATACATAAGATAATAATTTAATATTAAGGAAATATTTAATAAAGTGAAAAATTAGTGCCCACTATTAAATGAGGGGGAAATGGTTTTGTGTTCACATAGTTTTATCTTACCACTCGGTTGTATTTGTGTGAGCTTGTATTTATAAAAGCAAACACATGTTTAGTGGTTAAGGGTGGTTGGGTGAGTGGTTTGTCATTATTGAGTCTTTCTGAGGAGTGTATATGTGAAGCATGGTATGGGATGTATGGATTCATGCTTGGACAAATGGAGGATGCATTGGAGAGGCTTGATGTTTCAAAATTATGAACATGATAACTTTGTAAGTGCATGTATTGTTTTATTGTTGAATTTAACAGATGGATTATGGATGCTTTTGGAGGCTATGTTTTTCCCTCTTGAGGGTTTTCCCAAGGTATGTCTTGTGCTATCTTGTGGCTTGTCTATTTTGATCTATGCATTATGGTTATTCTACAAGAAATTACATGCATGTTTTTCTCTCATGAGGTTATCTAGGAAATGGATTAATAATGTGGGTATGATGCATTATTTCCTAACACTATAAATGTTGTATTGATTAGATGTGCACCTTTGTGGCATGTTTTTGTGGTAACATATTGGTGACCAAAGATACTTTGATAAAAGACCGCTAAAATGTATTTCCCCTTTTTTTAAAATATTGTATTCATGAATCTTTCCTTTTTATTAAAAAATATTAATTTTATTGGTGACTTTATGCACATCAATAGAAATTTGTAAAACATCACAAAAAATCCTATCAAACAATAGGTAAGGACATTAATTACCATGATGAATCATTCTTTAAAAAAATTCTTGTGGAAAAGTAGGGGATTGAGGGTTGCAACCAATGTAATGTCCCATCTCAATAAATTAATGTTTGTGGACCAGAATCCCATTTCCCATTTTTAACTTGAGCTAATATTAATGGATCCAAGCCTCATAGGTCTCAAATATTCAAGTGTTAAGGTTTTATTGTTCAAACTTCTAAGGAATGTACTTATCCTAGAGTTTTAGAGTTTCCCTTTCTTGAATTCCTTTTTTCCCAATTTCACCTATCCTTTTTTCCTATCAAAATATTAGAATTCCCCATCTAGGCATACTATTCATCCATTTCTCTCCTTCATTCCCTCTTCCATTGGGATTTTAGAGTTCCCCATCCTATCATCCCTTTTCCTCCAACACACCCTTATCTTTGTCAAAGTATTGCACTTTTCCCTACCAACATGTCATTTTCTTGAAAATTACCTCCTCAATCCTTACATTGAGTCATCTATTGGCACTAGAGTTTGTTAGAAATTAGGATCTTAGGATACTAATCATTAAAAATAAAATAAGAATTATACACTTGCATATATTTAATGCATTACATAACATATACACATGGGGAAAACCCTTCTTAGAAAATACACACAAAATATCATTTCATTATAAAATACTTACAAAATGGTCTACTAAAAAAATAGCCTAAGCATGGGGAACACTTCTCAATAATCCCAAATGGACAATAATACCTCATGTGCATAGTGATAGATGCACTATAAATCTCCAAAATCATGCTCTTCTCAATGAGAGAGAATCTCCTTAAAAATAAAGGAGAATGAATAGACAAATACCTAAAGGGGTATTAGTCATACCTATTCAAAAGTACCATTTATAGATAATTAATAATATATAATAGTATTAGACTATAATTATTTTAAATGAGATATACTTAATAGAGCATATATAATATATAAAGTTTTATAGATTTATATTAGAACACTATACAAATGTTATAAGGGTATATGACCCCTAATAACATTATTTTCTAACACTCCCCCTTAATGTTAATAGGGGGAATCACCTATCAATTTCTATGAAAGAAAACATCTAGTGCCCAAGTAATGTAGGTCTTCTTTAATTGATAGATAAGGACACAAATATATACCAAAATGAAGAATATGTTGAAATTCATCTTTTCATAACTAATAATTCTAGTATTTTAAAAACAATGCTTTATACATGAGGTCTTATCAAGTTTTTGTTGGAGCCTAATACTCCTCAAACTAGCTTGCTCCAGATTTATTATGTAGTTCTCATAGGTTTTATATAATACATTAATTTTACAAGTGGAAGATTTATAGAGAGAATACTTTACAATATGTCCAAAGGGACTTATACAATTAATGCCTAGAGGTCTTATGTTGTACCTATTAGGTATTACATCCAAGATTTAGCCACTAGATGGTGTTATTGACATGCACACACCCCTTTAGTGGCATCCCCTAGGGCCAATAATTGATATGAATTTGGAAATTTTGATACAACATAAGTTTGATACAACATAAAGGTTTGATATGAAATTGCTAGGATTTCGTCCTATTTTTTCTTGATCATAGAATATTTCATTTGATAATTAGATAAAAATTTGGAGATTTTTTTATGATGGTAAAACATTTCCCTTGAATGAGATGCCCATGATCTTCAATGTGATATTCTTCTTCTTTTTCTTCTATAATTACACATCTTTGGGAAGATTAAAATGGCTTGATTGTCATATAATAAAGTGGGACTTTTAATAGTACCTAGATGATAAACTCTTCTAGTAATCTCTTAAGCCACATTGATTCTTTTATAGCTACTTTTATAGTCAAATTTTGATTAAATGGCTATGAAAGATAGTTGTTGAAATATTATTCCATCCATATGATAGAACCTACACCATATTTTGAAGGAGCATCCTGATGTAGATTTTCTTATTAATAGAATCACTAGAATAGTCAATAACACAATAATCAAATAAAGCTATTTGTTGGCATAGAGATAATGAAGAGCTCGATCAATTATATTTTAATATACATCTTTTGAATTTTCCAATGAGTGTATAATATTTCATAGAAATCAAGAATATAGTTGATTTAATTATACACAATCTTATGGTTATTAGCAAGATCATATGGGATGAACACATGCACGAGTAATTTGTCATGTTTCTTCTAAGAAAAAAAAAATCATGCTATTGAACATATAGTAATGATACATAAAAAAAAATTAAGCAATGGATGAGATGTTCTTTCCAAGCTTGCTCCTCGAACAATTTATGAGGGTGATAACCATGTCCATTATAAGTAGGTGAATTATACCCAATAAGGTTAAAGGATTTCATGAGTACATTAACTCATAAATTTTATAAAGTAACACTCAAGATAGAAAAACATATATAGAAACCAAATATTCTTTAAAATTTTACACAATTTCACTTTGTCTATGGATGCATGTACTAGTTTGATATCTTTTCCTTGTACCTTTGATTTACCTAATTATTAGGTTTTTATAAAATGGGATGAATTATTTTTCCCAATTTATTATAATTAGAATGAAAGGTCTTGAAGAGCGATGTTGACCTCCTTAGATGGTTGTGAAAGCAACCTATGTTTTTCATTAAAAAATATTGTAACAATTTAAGATTAATAAGCATGCTAATGCAAAAAAAAATTAATCTTAACAACTAGTTAATATAGTCTATGCTTGATGATACATGATTATAATAGCACAAAATTAGAATCACTTATAAGGAACTATAAATAACTTAAGGGTTTTGGATATAAAGGTCACACCTTATTTGAGTTATCCAAAATAAATAATCGTACCCTAATCTTAATATTTGTTAATTAAATGATGTTAAGAAAATTTAATCATTATTTTGGGATTTGATGAGCTACATTCAAATCTACTACTAAATAAATGGGATAGATTGGAGATGCGCCTCCTTAAAATACAAGATACATTATGCATCTTAAATATAATGGACAACAAGAATGCTTATATGCAACTAGCTCTACTCTCTTGAAGATTTTAAAAGGTTAATGAATTTGAGAGAAATTCATCAAATTCAATATTTTTAATACTCCAACAAGTCTATCTTCTAAACAAATGTCATCAATTGAAAAATCTCCTATTAGTCTTTTTAGAGAACTCTCGTGATAGATTTGTGCTTCATTGAATTGTGTTCTAATTTATACTACTTATTTTATCTTCTAAATCACATTTAATTCAACAACTTGATTCTCAAGTTTATTTTTTCTCAATATTGTTTAATATGTTAATTTGATAATGTCTTCATCTGGTGTCATTCTAAGGAATGCAATTATTTTTTATGGGAACACAATAAAGATCAACCTCAACTTTATTACATTTGTTCATCTATGTAATTTATATTCTCAATATATCTCTAGATACATGGTTTACCCTCATTATTTGTCTATGTATCTTAAAAGGATATATGGTCCTAAAATTGAACTTTTATAATTTAAGTTTTCTAAAAAAAATGTTCATGCATTCAAATATCAGTCGAATTATTTACATTTATTAAACCTAAATGCATAGAGAATAGGTTGACCATGTAACAAGATGTTTGAACCAATAAGTAAGGAAAATTCATGTCTTTATTAATCAAAAAAGTTTCAAAATGTGGCAAACCATGATTATTGATCATTGAGATTATTCAATTATTATCCATATGCTAGTGGAGGGTCTCGCATTCTAGTTGGTGTTCCACTTTGATTTGACATTTCAAATATTGAGGGCTTCCACTCAAGAAAGTTTTATTTTTCTATGGACCTTATAATTAAAATTGAAGTTGTATTAGTAAAACTTGCTATGCAATAGTTATGGAACTCTTCAATTTTACAGTACAATTATTTTGTGTACTACACTTTTTCTAATATGATTTAGAAAGGAGGGGTAGAGGAATGATGAATGTAATTCACTACCTTAGTATTTTCATCCTCTAGAATGTTTTCTTATTGGTAAAGATTTTGGAAAATTTAATGATCACAATCTATATGAATGTGGGATAACTCAATTGTAAACCAAACATTCATTTTTGTTAAGGATTTCATGTGTAATTTTAATTGGATTGCATGATGTCAAGCCTTCATGATATATGTTTATGTTGGATTATTTACCGTTCAAATAAAATACAAGAAGTTCATACAATACAATTAACAAGTAGCATGAATTTTTGAAAGGGGCATAGTGCTAATGTTAGTAAAACAAATATATCCAATTCTTATTGTTACAGAGAAAATAATCCTAATAGGTAAATAGCTTCATGCATCTTTATTAAAGCTATTGAGTATTGTCCATAGACATCATGGCCCTCCTAATGTGGGTCATTGATCTCACTCAATCTAAAATTGTTATTTAATGCTTTGAACATATAAATGACTTAAAGAATTGGGTATCATTTTAAGTTTTCTCAATAGCTAAAGATACATTAAAAAGACAATTGTATAGATAACTTTGACAACATATTAGATTCATGATTGTAATGCCTAACATAATAAATTTTTTAATCCAGATATCTATAAATATAAATTTAATATTTTGAACCTATGTTCCATATGTTAAGATGGGATACAAATGTAAATGTGATGTGAAGAAGTTATTGTTAAATTGTGCCATATTCAACTATGGAGGATGCATACTTAGGTCCAACAGTGTGGGGTCAATTCATAAAATAAGTTGTTCACCATTTAATAGCGTTCTTTTACTATTTAGTAGGCGCGGGAAGATTCCTCGAAGCCACACAACCTATAATGATTAGCTCCTACGCTGTGTGGGGCTTCGTACAATGTTAGACTTGAATGCAAATCATATGCAACAGAGAAAGGTCCCACTGATATAGTCTTCCACTTTCTCATTTGAATGTTTTTTTTTCTGAAAAGATATCTTTGAAGTGTTATTATGTTCTTTCTTGAATGATGTTTTGTCTTGATGTGTATCAGAGGAACATGCTCTTTTTTGAAACAACAGTTGTCTCCAAATAGCCCTGAATAATTCTATGACTATTTGAAGTCATCCATAGCTGGTCCGTACTCTTTTTCTCTTCTAGTACTATTTGAAGTCATCCATAGTCCAGTGGATGCTGCAACTTGCCAACCATTCCCCTGCTCTAAATTTATTGTTACTTCTTCTTAACCAAACCAAGAGAAGTCCTGGCGCATTCAAACTTCTCTTTGCCTACAACTTTGGTAAAAATATCTGTCGGATTGACCTTTGTGTCAATTTTTACAACCTTTAACTTGCCCTCTTCAACCACATGACGAATGTAATGAGCATGACAGTCAATGTGTTTGGAACGCTACTGAGATGAATGATTGTGAGCCATAAAAATGGCACTACGGCTATCACAAAACATAACATACTCTCGTTGTTGACACCTCAAATCACTAAACAATAGTTGTAACCAAATCATCTCTCTAGCACCTTCAAAAAGGGCCAAATACTCAGCTTCAGCAGATGAAAGAGCAACAAAATGTTGCAGCCTTGAGACCCAACTAATGGTTGCACTAGCAAATAAGAAAACATAGCCAGTGGCAGACCGACGTTTATCCAAATCTCCGCCAAGATCAGAATCAGTGAAACCTTGCAGCTGAACATTATTTCCACCAAAACACAAAGCATAATCAGCAGTACCTTTAAGATACCTTAAAATTCATTTGATTGCTTCCCAATGAGACTTCCCGGGATTGCTCATGAACTTTCTCACAACTCCCACTGCATGAGCAATGTCAGGACGAGTGGAAACCATGGCATACATAATACTGCCAACTACAGATCGATAAGGAATATTCTCTATAAAATCTTTATCCTCTTGGGTTTTTGGACTCAAATTAGAAGACAAATGAAAATGAGCAGCAAGAGGAAGAGAAACAACTTTTGCATCAGCCATACCAAATCTATCAATAACCTTGTTAAGATATGCCTCTTGTGATAATAAGAGTTCTTTCTTTCGTCTATCTCTACTGATCGTCATGCCAAGAATCTTTTTGGCTGCACCTAAGTCTTTCATAGCAAACCGTGTAGCTAATTGCTCCTTCAACTCAGAAACAATCCTCTTACTAGTACCAGCTACTAACATGTCATCTACATAAAGCAAGAGAATAACAAATTCACCAGTAGAAATCTGCTTGTAATAAACACATGGATCCACGTCACACCTGACAAACTTGTGCTCAATCATGAAGCAATCAAACTTAATGTACCACTATCGTGGGGCTTGCTTGAGCCCATACAAACTACGCTTCAGCATGCAGTAAAGATGTTCTTGTCCTTGGTGTTTAAAACCTTCCGGCTGCTCCATGTACAACTCTTCATCAACATCACCATGTAGGAAAGTTGTTTTGACGTCCAACTGGTCAAGTTCAAGATCCCAAAACTGCCCGTATTGTGTTCATTCTCACTACTGAAGAGAAAATCTCATTAAAATCAATGCCTTTCTATTGAGCATACCCTTTGACAACCAGCCTGGCACGATAACGTTTCTTGCCTGCATCCTCTTCTTTCAACTTATACACCCAACGATTTTTTAAGGGTCTTCGATTAGGCGGAAGTGGCACTAAATCCCAAGTGTTGTTAGCCTGCAATGAACTCATTTCATCTTGCATTGCGTCATGCCATTTATCAGAATCAACTGCCTGACATGCTTCTTTGAAAGTAGCTGGTACAAGTTGATCAGTAATTAAAAGCTCAGGCTCAGCCTCTTCTGAAAACAATAACTCATAATTAGAAAATTTAGAAGGACATCTCTTCTCCCGGGTAGACCTCCGTAACTGAGGACCCTGTGCTTGCATATCAAAATCTTTCAAATTCATTCTCTGCAATTGTCCTTGAATATCATCAATATGAGATTTTAGAATTTCTTGTTGGATATTCCCCTGTTTTGACACACTGTCTCCAACGCTCTGCCCATTAATTCCACTCGTATTGTGAGTATTTCTAACATGAGACACTTCACCTGCTAGCTGCTGTGTAGAATTGTCAAAACCCAGAGTGTGATCATTTGAAGACAGTGCACAAAGAGCAACCGGCGCACCAACTGAGGGTCGCGTTGGACATAAAGAAGATTGTATGTCCTGAAGTGAAGCCTGCAACTCAGTTTCAGAACGCTGTGAGGTTAGTGAAAGAGGCTGCGAATGAACCAAAGTAGGCAGTGTGGCATGGAAGAGAGGCGGGATAGCAATCTCAGAAGTTTGTAAATTAGAAGAGGACCCCTGCGCAGGAAACATTGAAGATCGTGCACTTTGTATTGGAGGCTGCGAAGCATGTGAGGGGTGCGCTAAAGACACATAATGAGGGGTGCACTGAAGACACATCGGTAAAGACTTTGAAGAAAGGTGCGAAGGCTGAGTACCAACAAACCAAGGCACATAATGTGCAGAATTAGAGGAAATAGGGGTTGGCGCAACAAAAGGTGGAGGTTGTGAATCACTAGTATAGGAAGGCTGTGAATCACAGCCAGAACATTGCTCAAACAATGGCTGCGTATCATCATTAGGAGAAAACAGAGATGATGGCATAGAAGGGGCAAGGGATAAAACAAAGGTGGGTGAACAAGTAATTCCACCTACATTACCAGCCTGCAAATTAGCTCCAGGTGATTCATTTGAATAATCATTGGCAAAAACTGAGAAAGGAACATATTCCTTAGTAATTACTGCCTGTGTCTGCAAAGCTGGAAAAACATGCTCATTAAAGACCACATCCTTGCTGCGAGTAATTTTATTGGCGACAGGATCCCACAACCGAAATCCATACTGATCTTCGCCATACCCAACAAAGATGCACTTCTGAGATTTGGGGTCCAATTTGGATATTTTCTCCTTGGGAACAAGAGCAAATGCTTCACATCCAAATACCCGAAGATGTGAATAGGAGATCCGCTTTCCAAGCCACTCCTCCTCTGGAAGACCAAAATCTAACCGAGATGATGGGCTTCGATTAATTAAATAAACAGCTGTGTTGCAAGCTTCAGCCCAAAACTCTTTTCCCAATCCTGCATTGGAAAGCATACAACGTGCTTTCTCCAAAATTGTTCTATTTAACCTCTCTGCAGCCCCATTTTCTTGAGGCGTAAAAGGAACAATTTTGATCCTCCGAATACCATTCTCAGCAAAAAAATTATCAAACTCTAGTGAACAAAATTCACCACCGTTATCTGTTTGCAAACATTTGATGTTATGTCCACTTTGATTTTCAACCAAAGCTTTAAAAATTTTGAATTTGCTAAAAACTTCAAACTTCCTATTAATCATAAAAATCCAAACTTTCCTAGTGCAGTCATCAAGGAAAGTTACAAAATAGTTTGCCCCACCAAAAGAAGTTACCTCAGTCGGTCCAAAGACATCCGAGTAGACAAGCTCCAAAGGTGAAGTACGCTTTTCACGTCCCGTCTTCAAAAAGCTGACCCTCTTCTGTTTGCCATAAAGACAATGTTGGCAAAAGTCCAAATCCACTGATTTCAAACTCGGTAATTGATCTCTTTTAACCAACACTTCAAGGCCCTTCTTACTCATGTGTCCAAGACATTGGTGCCAAAGAACAGTCTCATTGTCTGTCAATGTCATAGCAGCTCCCACTTGAGAATCATTCTCAAAAACATATAAGCTGCCCACTCTATCTCCTTTGGCAATCTGCAGAGCACCCTTATTGACTTTCCACGAATCTGGAAAGAAAAAAGTATTGCAGTCTTGTGAAAAAAGTTGGCTGATAGAAATCAAGTTCTTCTTGAGTTTTGGAATATGTCTAACATCTTGCAAAAGCCATGTGGTACCATTCTTGGATTGTAAGAGAACATCCCCTTTACCAATGATCTCTAAAGATTTGTTATCCCCCAAATAAACATTCCCAAACTGTCCTGCCTGATAATTAGAGAAGGCATCCGTACAAGAGGTAGCATGAAAAGATGCACTCGAATCTAAAACCCACAAGTCTGAAGTAACTTCGCTTACGGACAAAACCAAAACACTATCATTGTGTTCATAAACAGCATTAACCTCGCTGTCTTTAACCTTCTCTTGTGCCTTCTTATAGGAATAACAATCTTTTTTAGTGTGACCAGGCTTACCACAAAACCAGCAATCGCCAATTCTGCCTCTAGATTTTGATCTTTTTGCAGATTTAGATCTTCTCCTATTATTGTCTTTGCCTCTATGACGAGGCCTTCCTCTACTAACAACAGTTAGGGCTTCACCTGAAGAGTTCTCTTGGTTCTTCCTTCACATATCTTCGCTGAGAAGAGTAGCAACAACATCATCAAACTTCAATTTATTTTTCGCAGCCACAGAAGTACTCACAGCCATAACAACTCCCTCCCAGCTATTAGGTAGCGAACACAACAATAAAATTGCTTTAATTTCATCATCCAGGCTGATGCCCACAGAAACTAATTGAGTAACTAGCGTATTGAAATCATTAAGGTGGTTGGACACAATTCCACCTTCTTTCATTTTCAGGTTATACAACCTTTTCATAATAAAAACTTTATTAGACACTGAAGCTATCTCGTACATCGAAGAAAGTTTATCCCACAATTCCTTCTAAGTTTTTTCTGTTGAAACATTAAACAATATATTACTAGACAACGAAAGAAAAATTGTAGCCTTTGCCTTCCTGTCCAGCTTCTCCCACTCTTCATCTGTCATTGAACTTGGCTTCTTCGCTTTCCCATCAAGTGTGAGTGAGATCTTGCTTTATCAGCAATGACTGCATTTGCACCTTCCACAAACTGAAATTTTGACCCGAGAATTTCTCTATCTTCGCTTCCTCCATAATTCAGGAAATTCATCACCAATTTCCCAATCAGCTATATCGTCACCGTACAGCTCTGATACCAATTGAAAAGAATGACAAGCGAAAACAAAAGTGCTAAAACAGAGCAACTACAAATGGGAAAACATAAACAAAATATGACACCAGGATTTTATCGTGGTTCACCAAAAATATGGCTACATCCACACTGAGCAGAGGAATATTATTATTCTCAACAACAAAACAATTACAAATGAGAAGTGCAGCATAAATAAAGTTACAATTCACTCCTAAAAGAGGAATATGAAAAGACAACGAATTGGAGGGAAAAACAATGCCCGTTGGGCTTCAGCACTCAATAGTGGGGTCAATTCATAAAATAAGTTGTTCACCATTTAATAGTGTTCTTTTACTATTTAGCAAG
This sequence comes from Sequoia sempervirens, assembly GCA_007258455.2. Taxonomy (NCBI): domain Eukaryota; kingdom Viridiplantae; phylum Streptophyta; class Pinopsida; order Cupressales; family Cupressaceae; genus Sequoia; species Sequoia sempervirens. The sequence goes on along the minus strand of VDFB02096152.1, from coordinate 16,430 downwards.
CGCAGGAAGATTCCTCGAAGCCACACAACCTATAATGATTAGCTCCTACGCTATGTGGGGCTTCGTACAACATTAGACTTGAATGCAAATCATATGCAACAGAGAAAGGTCCCACTGATATAGTCTTCCACTTTCTCATTTGAATGCTTTTTTTTTTAAAAGATATCTTTGAAGTGCTATTATGTTCTTTCTTGAATGATGTTTTGTCTTGATGTGTATCAGACGAACATGCTCTTTTCTGAGACAACAGTTGTCTCCAAATAGCCCTGAATAATTCTATGACTGTTTGAAGTCATCCATAGCTGGTCCGTACTCTTTTTCTCTTCTAGACTGTAGAATCCAGCCACAGGGGCATCCCTGTGCTAAAACATATAATTTTAAAAAGAAAGCATTAATAGATTTATATGATTAATAAGATTTATTAATATGAGAGTTTGTTGTTTTTGGATTAATGTGTGTTAGTTTTTTAATCAACATTTTCGATCACATTGTTATTAATATGATCTTTGATAATTTTAAATAATTTGATGTATAGTAAACCCAAAAAATATAAGTCTTGACACTAAAGGACACAAAAATATAGGTCTTGGCACAAAAGGGCATGGTGCCCATCTTAAAATCTTTAAGATAGTGAGAAAAAACTAGGGAGGGGGGCTCATAGTGTATAATCTTTAAGATGACTGTTTGAAGTCATCTGTAGCTGGTCTGTATTCTCTTTTTTTCTTCTGGATTGTAGAATCCAGCCACAGGGGCATCCCTATGCTAAAACATATAATTTAAAAAAAAAGCATATATTAATAAGATTTATTAATATGAGAGTTTGTTGTTCTGGATTAAACTGTGTGTTGGCTTTCAAATCAATTCGGATTACACTCCCTGATGGAATGTGATCCATCATCAGAATACATATTATTATGATCTATGATAACTTTAAATAATTTAATGTATAATGAACCAAAAAAAAAGAAAGATCTTGACACAAAAGAGCACAAAAATATAGGTCTTGGCACGAAAGGACACGGTACCCATCTTTTAAGACAGAAAACTTGGGAGGAGGGCTCGTAGTGGATAATCTGCATAATCTGGAATGAAGCCTAATGGAATTAGGCATCAGCTTACCAATATTCAAACAAACACAAAATCTGACAAAAGCCAACCTTTTGAAAAAAATTTAACTCTGTCGATAGCAACAAGAGAGCCAAGGGCATGGCAATATTGCTTAAGATCTCTTCATCCTAATATTTCAAAAGGAACGTTGGTAACCTCACCAAATGAAAACAAACTTACCAAGAAAAACCAAAACCCTCGTTGTAAAATACACTTACTCTCAAGAAATTGAAAGGAGAATAGGAAGAAACCATTTGACATTGCAACCACCTAAAATGGACCAGCAACATGCCATTTTTTCACAACCCAGTTACGAACAACGTCAACATTTGGGAAAGGGGCAGAGAACCTACCGATGAGAGCATTCACGAAGTAGGTATAAGCTTTGTCAACCAGGAACCCTTCATTAGAGGTAAGTGCCATCTGATGCAGAAGGCACAACATTCCCCAGCATCAGAACCACAAACGAAAATGAAACATCAGGAGCAGGATCAGCAGAAGGACCCATGAACAGAGCAGACAAAGGCCTGGTAGAAGCTCCTACCTTAGCTTCAAGCAGAGAAGCGTCAACGTGGAACGAAACCCTAGAAGAAGTAGGCCTCCGGCAAGCATAACCCCATCCTAGTATTCCAAAGGAAGCATTGGGAGCCTCACCCAAAAGAAGACAAACTTACCATAAAAAACCAAGACTCTCTTGTAAAATACACTAACTTTCCTCAAGGGATTGAAAGGAGAATAGGAAGAAACCATTTGAGATTGCAACCACCTAAAATGGACCGGCAACATGCCATTTTTTCACAACCCAGTTACGAACAACGTTAACATTCGTACAAGGGGCAGAGAACCTACCGATGAGAGTATTCACGAAGTAGGCAGAAGCTTTGTCAACCGAGGCATCAGGAACCCTTAGTGAGAGGTAAGTGCCATCTGATGCAGAAGGCACAACATTCCCTAGCATTAGAACCACAAACGAAAATGAAGCATCAAGAACAGGATCAGCAGGAGGACCCATGGACAGAGCAGACAAAGGCCTGGTAGAAGCTTCTACCTTAGCTTCAAGCAGAGAAGCATCAATTGCCTCCACCAAGCACAACCCCATCCTTCGCTGGCAACACAGAAGCCAACTCGCATCATACAGCAGAGGAAGGGGAATGGGGGTAAATAACATTCCCCACACAACATCCGTGCAAAATCTCAACATTGGGAAGAGAAAAACCAACTCTAGGAGACTTACCGGCAGGAAGGGACAGAGGCTTGAAAGGAGGAAGTGACGCCGAGGAAAGAAAACCCTTGTGTAATCCAAAAGTTGAACAACCCTCAGAAAAATGCTTATCTTGAGCCACAATGGGAGCAACGCTTATCTTGAGCCACCATGGGAGCAACAGTCACCGACTTGCTAGAATAAACCTCCTGACGCGCTCGCACCCGCCTCTGTGCCTCCATCCATATATGCCCCAAACATTCGTCCTCCTCTAAGTCCCAATCGTAGGGCCACTACTCAACAAAGGCACCGCAGACAACATCCTCATCACTGTCGAATCTGCCAAAGGTATCATCACCATCATCATCTTCATCTCCCTCCTTCCTCAACACCATTGCCAACAAGTTTGAACCCCTCTCTCTCATTGCTCATCATGCCCTTAATCTTTATATTTGTTAATTAAATGATAAAGACAATTTAATCATTAATTTGGGATTTTATGAGCTACATTCAAATCTACTACTAAATAAATGATATAGATTGGAGATGCACCTTCCTAAAATACAAGACACATTATGCATCTTAAATATGATGGACAATAAGAATGTTTATATGCGACTAGCTCTACTTTCTTCAAGATTTTAAAAGGTTAATAAATTTGAAAGAAATTCATCAAATTCATTCTTTTTAGTACTCCAATAGGTTTAACTCCCAAACCGATATCATCAATTGAAAGATCTCCTATTAATCTTTTGAGAACATAACTCGTGATAATTTTGTGCTTTATTGAATTGTATTATGATTTATACCACTTACTTTATCTTCTAAATCACATTTAATTCAACAACTTCATTCTCAAGTTTCTTTTTGCTCAATATTGTTTCATATGTCAATTTGATAATGTCTTCATATGGTGTCATTCCAAGGAATCAAAGTATTTTGTATGGAAACACAACCAACATCAACCTCAACTTTATTAAATTTGTCCATCTATGTAATTTATATTCCCAATATATCTCTAGACACATGGTTCACCCTCATTATTTGTTTATGTATCTTAAAAGGATATGTGGTCCTAAAATTTAACTTTTATAATGTAAGTTTTATAGAATTTTTTTTTGTTAATGTGTGCAAATATTGTTTGAATCATTTACATTTGTTAAACCTAAACACATAGAGAATAAGTTGATCAAGTAACAAGATGTTGTTTGAACCAAGAAGTAAGGAAAATTCTTGTCTTTACTGATCAAAGAATTTTCAAAATATGGCAAATAATGATTATTGATCATTGAGATTATTCAATTATTATCCATATGCTAGTGGAGGGTCTCACATTTTAGTTGGTGTTCCACTTTGACTTGGCATTTCATAGATTGTTTCAATAGGAATTACATGGTATACCTTTAAGTTATTAGTTACTATGATCCTATCTTTAATAGTGACTTTTGGACATATTTATTCTCATGTTTGGGTGCTCGAATGGCTCATAGTTCTTCACACCATCCTCAATTTGATGGGTAAACAAAGTTTGTTAATTTAAGTGTTTGAAAGGATGTCTATGTTGTTTTACTTTAGATAAATAGTCTCAATGGGTAGATTGGCTACCACTAGTAGATTGGTGGTTAACACTTCCTTCCATAGTTCATAAAAAATGTCTTCATTTTAGGCATTAGATGGATATCATCCTCCTTCCATCACATCATCATTGAAGGTATCACCAAGAGTTCACATTGTGGAGGACCACATGCTTCATTAACAAGTACTTTCAAGGCTTAAAGAGAATCTATCCATGACACCAAATTGAATGAAGTAGCAAGTGAACCAACACCATAGTGAAAGAAGTTTTGAATTTGGGCATTGGAGTTTTGAAGAATAACAAGGTGTCTCCAAAATATTATGGCCCATATCAAATCATTCAAAAGATAGACCTATTGTTGCCTAAAAGCTTGGATTTCCATCAACAATAAAGATACATCCAAATTTTCATGTTTCATGTTTGAAGAAGGTAATTTAGAATATTATCCCTAAGACAATATTACTCAAGCTTGATGAAGAAGGAAGAATCATATTGAAACCAAAGTTTATTCTTCAGAAATGCACAAGGAAGCTAAAGACCATAATACTCATTCAATATCTCATCCAATGAAAGAATTTACCAATTGAAGATGTCACATGGGAGGATGGGGAGTTCATTTAGAAGCATCTAAACTTGCTTAGCATTGAGGAAAATGCTTCTCTGAAGAGGGGGGCATGCTACACCCTTAATATTAGAGTACATTGAGTTATGAATAGTCATCTTGTGGATATCTTAACTCTTAAATTAAGTCATATTATCGTTGCTATGTTGTTATTTAGTTAATTAGGTCGGTCTAGGGCTTATATAGGGTTATTTAAGTCATCCTAGGTGATATCCTAGGCATAAATAAGGTATATATAGGAGGTAGTGAGTCTTATTTCATCATCATATTGTGAATTATGTTCTCATTGGAGATATTTGGAGGTTTTCCCCCTCGAAGAGGCTTGCTATTCTTAGTTATTATCAATTATTTGCATCATATTTCTTGTCGTATTCTTCTATTGTGCAAGTTATTTCATCATAGAAGGTCCTTGAAATGACCTTTCCACCTTAGGCCTCCAATTTTCCTCAGAATTTTTAGTTTCAAACCTCTAGTTAGACCTTCAAATGGAATCAACTAGACAAGATATTTTGTAATATTGTAGCACTTGAAATAAGCTTTCCAATGATAATAATTTTGAATATATTTAATTTTATTCTATTTGTTTTCTATTTTCTAGTGACAACAAGTGTTTTAGTAATTGTTAAGGTCTCTATTCCGCATGCATGGGAAAATAGTAAAATAGATAAAATTGAAAAATTGAAAAATATTTGTGCACTATGTATTGATGTCCTTGTTTTAGAAAAAAATATCAGACACATACAATTTTGTATATGCATTGTCAAGGTAAACTATGTCTAAATTATAGTTAATCCCCCTTCAAAAAGTTATTAAAAAAAACTATGCAACAAAACATTATGAAAGTTGATATTTGTGCACTAGATATTGGTGTTACAAATCTATATTTAAAATTTAAAATTTTATTCTTTCTACAAATAAAGTTATGCTTTATCAAAGTATTGTCACTTTTTAAAAATACTATTAAATATAAAAAAGGTTATTAAAAGCTACATAAAATTTCTTAATTTTTTAAAAACATATTTATAATCTACAAACAAAATCTCAAAAAACTCTCTTTCACATCATTTTCAAATTCTTAATAGTTTAGTTGTTATAAGTGTCATAAAGTGAAAGTTTGGTGAAAAATATTAATTTCAATGTCTCACTTTGACTAAAAAGTGGGACACACTTTTGTGGGGTCACCCATTTCTATTGTTTTCTTCCAAATAGAAACTAAATTGATTTAGGATCATATCCATGTTTATAGAAGTAGAAAAAACACAAGACAACTCCCCTTGATTGGATTATGTTGAAAGTATGCCCCCTCCAAAAAATGCAAGAAAAGATTGCAAGTTTGTTAATATAGGATGCCTAAATTGATCGTTTATATAACATAGTGATTTTTTTTGATAAAATTGGCTATCGTGTATATAACATAGTGATTTTTTATGTTGAAAGTATGCCCCCTCCAAAAAATGCAAGAAAAGATTGCAAGTTTGTTAATATATGATGCCTAAATTGATCGTTTATATAACATAGTGATTTTTTTTGATAAAATTGGCTATCCAAATCTTAATTTAATATGTATAGATGGATTCCTTGTAAAATTTTAATCATTTTCAATTTGTTTTGCAAGTTTTGATATCAAGGGTGAAAATTATGTCGCATGAAAAGTTAATACAAAAATAAACTTTAGAGGCCTAAAAATTAATGAACTAATGTAATTTTACGAAATTAACTTTTCCATGGTGTAATGGATAGAACCATCTTTTGGTTAACTTGTCAAAGGAAAACCATGACCTAAATTTTCAAACCGTTAACAATGAGCGATTGTTTGAGGTGAATGTGGTAATAACAATACAATGAAGGTGACCCAATGGTTTCGATCACGAGTGGCTTAGAAATAAATGACAACAAAAAACTCAAAAATACTTTACATGCTTATGAATCAATTGAATAGAGATAAGAAAATGCATTTGGAGTTTGATTAGGTTGTGAGGGATTTAGCATTGAATGTGAATTAGAAAATAGAAACCCACTTAGCAAGGGCAGTAATGACACAAATGGGGCTAGATTTAGGGTCATTAATGAGGCTTGGTCAAGGGTAGCCTAAAAATGAATCTTGGATTGTAAAATTCATTGGAGGTTGAGGCTAAGGGAAACTTAAATAGAAACCAAGCATGGTGATCACCAAATGTAGCTTGAGATGGACCCAAATCAAGCTTATAATTAGCTCGTGTAGGGCCAAAACCATATCAAACTATCCAACAAGAAAGAAAATTAAAAAAAATGACCAATAACTTTGTAGAGGGTGGAAGAGCTGAGGCCCCTTCTACATTTTTCTTTTCTTTTTGTTAACAATAATTCCTACAAGTATGGATGTGAGGGATTTAGCATCAAATGTGAACTAGAAACTAGAACGACCACTTAGTAAGGGAGATAATGATATAAATAAGGTTAGATTTAGGGCCATCAAGGAGGCTTGACCAAGGGTGGTTTGCAAAACAAAACACGCATGTTAAACCATTTAGGATATGTGTGAAGATATGTGTGAAGTCCACATGAAGGGAGACAAATACAAGAATAACCAAGAAAATTTAAGCAAAGTGTGAAAGGGTCGACCTATGAAAGGTGATAAACTAACTAAATGGATAATGCTCCTATTCATACTAACACTTTTTGTTACTAAGGAGTAAGGTGTTAACCTTTCTTTGCATCCCATCAAGTCTTATAAGGACATTACAATAGTGGAAGGATGACCGCTAATATGACTAGTGGGATTAGGAGTGTAGTTAGGTGTGGGAATGATGGAGGAAGGTGAACTTATAACATGAGAGGTGTGGTTGTGAGAAAATTAGTAGTAGGTTAGATGTGAGAAGTGGGAATAATTGTGGTAGGTTGAATGGGAGAGATGAAAACAATGAGGGATTAAATAGAGTGGAGGCTATGGAAAGTGGATGAGAAGTGGAAGGAGAAATAATGTATGGCATAGTTAGGGTGTGCCACAATAATGGGTTACACTTTTGGGACATCCCGATTTTTACTGAAATCACATATTTTAAAAATACAATGATTTACTGAATTTTAAAGGTTCCATTTAAATTATTTTAATTAAAGAGGGATTGATCAAACCCCTTATATCAAACCCCCTTGGATAGAACCTTGTTAGATTTAAACCATACCTATAATCGATCTCCTCTACACCTATCAAAATGCTAATAAAAAACCACTTTTGATTTACCTTTTGAGTGATCAAATGAATTCATTTAAAATTTATGCTTTGTAAGCCTGTAGCCCTTTTTATAAGCTTCCTAAAAAAGTATAATTTTAAATATGTTTAATTGATTATTATATTTATTTCTTATTTCTTGTGAATGTAGGATTTTCAATAAACATCAAGTTATTTATTTCACACATATGAAAAAATAGAAAAATAGAGATTTTTTTTTTCTAAAAAATACATGTTCCCTAGGTATTGATGTCCTTATTCCAAAAAAAAAAATAAGTTAATTCAAATGAATACAAAAAAAAGTTATGCGTGCCGAAGTACACCTTTGTCCAAATTATAATTACGCTGACTTGGAAAATTAATTAAAAAAAAATAATGTAACAAAAAATTATGAAAAAATATCCATCCCCTAGATATTGTGTGAAAATTTTTGTATTTTAAAAATTAGAATTGTATCCTATCTATAAAAAAAGTTATGTGGGTGAAGTAAACATCACTTTTTAAAATGTTGATTAGTAGAAAAATAAGTTATTAAAAATTGCATAAAATGATCTACAATTTTTTAAATTTTTTAAAGAAATATAATTAGAATCTACAAAAATATCTAACAAATAACTAGTTTGATTCATCTTCAAACCTTAATGGTTTAGCAGCTATAGGTGTAAGAAAGTGGATGTCGGTGAAAAATCCTAATTTTAATGTCAAGTTCGCCAAAAATTGTAACCCATTACTGGGATCACCCGTTAATGTAGGAGAAGAAGTATGAGGGTGCATAATAGAAGAAGAGGCTTCTAAGAGTGTTGAAAGAGACACATGTCCTTGAGAGAGATTAACGACTTAAACTTTAACCTATGCCCCTTAATACTTTTATGGACCATAAAGAACAAAATTATGAAGAAAATCTACAAACTTTAAAGAATTGGCATCATTATCCAAATTAACATGATTCGATCTTAGTAGTTGTATGGTGAGAGTCATGTTTTGCTAAACCATGTGTGTTACATGAGTGTCATGATCAAAAGTATCCTCCTCATTAAGATAAATGATAGCATTCAAATCCTCAAAAATAATTTCATTAGCTTTTGTTCAAGGCCACTACATAATTTTACCTAGAACTTCTATTTAGTGGAAAATGAAAAATAGGTCAAGACCTTAGCATACAAGAAAATATAAAGTTATGCAAAAAAAGATGTGTTTAGATCTAATATTAAATTATAAAATAAAAAAGTGAACCCCTAGGATGAAATGAAGTGATTCAAGAGACTAGGCTCACCAAACAAAGAGGATGAAAACTTAAGGACTACCCTCTCTTTAATTAATTTATGCTAATCCAAATGATTGATCAAATAAAGTAGATTAATTACCCATACATGAGTTAAGCCAAGTACAAGACAAGTAAAGCATAATTGAAATGAGCTTGAGTTAGAATGATTTACCTTCTCCAAGGGGTTAATGTGTGATATAGTTATGCCTTCGTAAATGAATTTTTCCTATAATCTTTTACTCTTTATGAATAGATCTGCCCTTGAATTTTGCAAATCAATTGGATAGAATTACTATTGCAATCTTGCCTTCACAAAACCACAATCATATCTTTGTTTCTTATTTGCCTAAAAGTTTGCACTTGCTTCTAAATCTACACTAAGTTAAGGTATTATTTATGAACACCTTTAAGGAACTTGATTTGTTAGGGTGTGGAAGTATTGTAACATCCTCCTATTGCCTTGGTCAAGTCCATTTACAAATGAAAAAAATAAAATTGATAAGATAAAAGTATCTTGTTTGATCCAGGGTGGTTTATTGTTATTGATAATAATATTTGGTTATTAATAGTTTCAAACACAAAAGGTTGGCAACTGTGTAGATAGGAAAGGAAGAAAGAAAGATGAGGGTACCAATCATTCCCTATGTAAATGCTATATTGTTGATTTTGACCTACCTTTATTAGTGGGATAATAAAACACCCTATCTCTTCTATGAATGAAACTAATTACATGGAAAACATAGCTCTAATCAAGTAATAAATGATCATTATCACTAAGATTAAACAATGCCAAAGCATAATACTCTAGTAAATATTCACCTATATAGATGCTATATTGTTGATTTTGACCTACCTTTATTAATGAAATAAGAAAACACTCTATCTGTTCTATATGTTAAGGGAGTATGTGTGGTGCATGGATGTGCTGCAAATTCTAGTTGTATGTAGCTAGATTAAACAATTAATAATAAGTGCTAAATAATGGAATGAAATCAACTTAGACAAATCTAGATTTTTTTCTTAAAGAAATTAAGTATTACCTGAAATATTTGCATACGGATTTAAAATATAAAGCAATACAAATGAAAAAAAAAAAGTTGTCATCAAATTGACAGAAAAACAATGCAAATGAAAATAGAATGTTCCCATCTAATTGTCAAATCAATATTTATCCGAATATTATGTGATTAGGTGTGAGAAACTTAGTGTATAGACTAAATATAATCAAGCAATTTATATGATCACTACCACTGATTAAACATTGACTGATGGCAAAGCATAATACTGAGGTGGATCCACCTTGACAGGTGCGAGCGAGGGATTCGCCACCAGTTCGTCCAAAACCTCAGCCTTCTTCCTCAGCCACGCATTCAGAAAAGCCACCATAATTCCCCCGGTGAACCTCCGCATGGGTTCCCTCGCCTCTCCGTTCTTACACATACAATACGATGTCGCTCCCCTCACTCCACCCGTCTTATCATCCAAAAAGTCCATGTGCCCGTAGTCCACCCCCACGAAATGATAAGCCGGAGGGCAGCACTCCCTGAAAAATTCCACGTGGTTTAGGCCGGCCGGAGCGCAGGGAATACAACAGCAGTTCTTTTTCACCGGCCCCAGACCCGATCCAATAACAAGCGTCGGCATATTTACTACAAGCGAACGCTCATTGTCCGTTAAAATCCGCGGCACCGTTCCCTCGACAGGATCGACTCCCAGGAGTGCCGCGTACGGCAACGACAGAGGTATCGTGCTTCGACCTAGCGCCGCTGCGAAAGCCACTTTACCGCCGCGGCTGTGACCAGCAATGGCGACCTTTTGGAAATCCGGCTGCACTTTTGCCGTCAAATGCTGACTAAGTTCCGCACGCAGCCACTCTGTGACGGCCACAGCATCTGTTATCTCCCCGCTGGCGTCCATACAGGTCATACAATACATCTGCATAAAATAAAGTTGTCAGAAAAACATTTTATTCTGGAGTGGAAAGTTTATAATGATATTTACCTACAGTTTCAAATAAAGTTGCGAAAGTGTGAACTTTATGGAAAGATATTATGACTATTTTTTTTTTCTAAGATCTTATTCAGAAAACAGAAAGTTTAACAGAAAAATCTATCATCAATATAAAGAGCAAAAAAATATTGTTAAAACAGCAAAATGTCTGCACCAGTTGTTCTTTAAACAACAAAATGTCTGAATCAACTATTCTTTACTGTCTTTGACCATTATAAACCTTAAGATTCTTCCTTTCTGCTCTATTTATTTACATTATGCTTTATTTTCCACAGTTTTAAAATTCCGTAACCATTTCCCTCTCAAAACTGTAGAAATTTCAAATATTTTAGAACTGTCTATACACACAACTATATCACCTGAGGAGCAACTGTGATGTATCCATGTGAAGCAATGTGTTGGAGAAGTTGACGGTAGAAGCTATTGACGAGGAGGTAGCCGTGGAGAAAGAGGAGGACAGGGTAGTCTCCCTCTACAGAAGGGAAAACCAGCAGGAGGGGCTTGGGAGGGTTTCCTCCTCTGGATTGGGATATTGTTAGGGTTTGAGTGGCCAGAGGGCCGAGCTTGAACACATCTTCCACCCGCATTTCAGTGTAGTCGAGGATACAGGTTGAGGAGGGGTGGTTGCACATGTTCAAATGTTTCTACTTATCACCAAAAATATCGGATAGCTGTACAACGTCGGCTCTCTCTCCGCCATAGCTGTTTCTGTCGCGTTTTTCCTCGTGTCGTATTACCTGGGAGGTGGGACCAGTTTTTCCTCTAAAGGACATAAAACCAGCATTAATTTGTTCTAGGGTAGGTCCTCGTGCCGCTGCTTAGCTTACAACCACTGTTCAACTTATTAAAGAATTATTTGTGGAGTTGGTGGCCTCATGAATATTTGAATTTTACACTTATTTTTAGAAACTAATCTTAAGTTTGTATTACAGTATAAGTAATAATTTGTGCACTAAAAATAAAAAAATAAAAAAATTGAAAGCAAATATTAAAATGAGGGGGGAAAAACTTGTGGAGTCACATGAATTTTTGGCAATATGCAATTGGTGCTTATTTTGAGCCCCTCTTTTTTTTCACAACTTATTTTTAATTCTTAAAATCCATTGAAATATGGAAAGATTCCAAATTATCCTTTTTCGATACTAAAATTTATGCATGGGAACACTGTAGTTGTTCAAATTTAAGAGAAAACACATTTAAGCAGCCACATGGGGACATGGGGTAAGGAAATAAAATTGTTATAAATTTATAATAATTAATATCAGCTAGAAATTAATAATTTTAACAATGAAAATAGAAAAGATTGGGAATTTAGTTTTGAAAATCATGATGAAAAATAATTTTGATGTCATTCAGTATAAAAAATAATGTTTATAATTTTAAAAAATTGTAGTTTCAAAATATATGTGAAATTTATTATAAGATCAAATCTATATCTTTTGTGGATTGATTTGATGCACAAAAATGATTTGAAGTTCATAAGATTGACCTAACTAATATCAAAGAGTTAAAAAATGTTGTCCCTATCTCTAATATTTGTTGATTTGCAAAAAACTAGTGGTAATGAAAAATACCTTGCAGAGATATTTAGATAGCAAGGGTTGTGCTCTTTAAGTCAACCCTCTTGATTAGATTGAATTCATGGTCTTGAAAGAACATTGATGACAACAATTAGGCATATAGGTGTCTTAAATGAACTCGGTGTAGATTAAATTCCTTCTAATTCTCCAAAACAATGAAGAATAATGTTGATGCAACATAAAATTGATTTGTTGATGTTTAGAAATTAATACCTTGATATGCTCATTATCTCCAAACTATAAAAAGCTCAAAATATTGTTTGGATTCAATCAAAAGTGGAACAAAGTTGACCCATAATGACTAGTTAAATGAGCCGAATCAACAAATTTTTGAATTTGAATATTTAAATTTTGGGGGTTATTTCCACATGTGGTGCAGAGATGAAGCTTATGTCAATCCATTGGCTCATGACAAAAGGAAGTGTGAATCTAAAGATGGATTTCCGTTCAGTATGGTAGATTATTACCAGGTGCATGATTATATCAGGTATGGATAGGTGGGAATGTATAAGAACATACAATTAAGGATTAAGATAAGTCCAATACGGAAGATGATATGCAGGGATGGATGTGAAGTTAGACAATGAACCTAACTTTTACCTTGAAGAGTGTTAAGCTTTTTGATATGTAATTGTATTAATTTAGCTTTTTCTGCATCAAAAATTTAAAATAAATTGAGGAATCGACAATGGGTGTGGGGAATTTTTGCACCATTCTGGAAATTAAAACATAAAATTGATCTAGAGTTTAAGTGAAATCAACATTGATGATGGATAATTGATAATTCATTAATTCACAAGATTAAGATACGAAATTAACAATTGCACTAAAGCTCTTAGAACAATGATGAAGAATAATGTTGATGCAACATAAAATTGATTTGTTGATGTTTAGAAATTAATACCTTGATATGCTCATTATCTCCAAACTATAAAAAGCTCAAAATATTGTTTGGATTCAATCCAAAGTGGAACAAAGTTGATCCTTTACAACAAAAAATTAACCTTTAAGGTGCATATCTTATCTACCAATCTACTCATTTTGGTGACCTAGTTCACTAGAACCTTTGTTGTTTGATGATGTGCAAGTATTGGTAGTATTCAAAATACTTTGAAACTACTAGATCACATAGTCAAAATTATCCCCAATTAAACTCATTGTTGAGCTTACTTTAAGCGGAATGATCAAATATGAGAAGCTTACTGAGTGTGGCGTTTCTCATATATGCCAATTTAGATGAAAATGAGTTTTTTCAAGTGCTCCAAATCCAAAAGCTCTAGAATGAATGTTTGTAGTAATGTACCTTTTTGTAATGGATCAAGTTATCCTCAATTAACCCCCTCGATAGACTAATTCTATAGCCTTAGAAAGAAAATGATCCGGCTCCATAAAACTCAAGCGTATTATTTTATAAATGGGGTTTTGCTTTTGGTATTCAAAATCAAATGTTATAGAATGAATACTTTGTAATGTAGATATTATTTATTTCAACCCTAATAATATTTAGATACATAAATGAATGTATTTAGGCAAAAATACTACAAAAATAGTCACGAAGTCAACTCCCAATGACTAATAATAGAAAGGGTAGGGGTCAAAAATATGAGACTGACTTTTAACGTACTTACTGAATGCTAAAGAAACATTTAGAGAGAGAAGAAAATGGATTTAGATTTTGATCAATTTATGAGGGATTCAACATCAAACATGAGCTAGAATCTAGAACAACAACTCAAAAAGGGTCATAATGGGACAAATGGAATCAAATTAGAGTTGTTGAGGAGGCTTGGCCAATTGCAATGTACAAAATAAAAATTGCAAAAAAAATGAATCATGGATTGTAAAATCTATTAGAGGTCAAGGTTGAGGGTGACCTACAAAAATTGAGCTTGGTGATCACCAAATGTAGCCTGAAATGGACCCAAATCAAGCTTACAATGAGGTTGTATAGGGCCAAAATCATATCAAATTTTCTAGCAAGAAAGGCAACAAAAAAACTTGACCAATAACTTTGTATAGGATGGAAGAGTTGAGGACCCCTCTATAGTTTTTTCCCCCCTTCTTTTAACAATAATTATGTACAAGAATGGATGTAAAACCATACGACCATATGATGAAAGATAGGAGTAAACAACTTGCAAAAAAAATAAATTTATCAATTTTGATGAAATAAAAGGCCATTCTTCATTTTTCAAGCCTTATGGACTTAATAGAGATGTTTATTTGGCTCCATGATGCTCCATTAATAGGGCTAAGTGTTGGATTCATAAAAAAATAGGGACTTGTGATTCATGACTTATACTATGTTGGAGCGACCAAAATTAGAATGCAATAAATATGATATACTTCTATAATGAGAATGAGCATAAAAATATGTCTATCAACTAAAATGAGTGTGTGCTTATGCATGTAATATATATATATATATATATATATATATATATATATATATATATATATATATATAATGAAGCCCCTTTTATACATAGGTCAAGGAAGAGGTAGGAAGGTAGGAATAAACCATTGATTAACCTTCCAAGAATGAGAAATATGTTAAACCACTTGGGACAATTGTGAGGGCATGTGAAGTCCACATGAGGTGAGACAAATGAGAGAATAACCTCAAAGTAAACTTTAAAAAAATATGAATGGGTCAACCCAGAAAAGGTAATAAACTAACTAAATTGATGTTGATCTTATTTACACTATTAATTTTTTTACTAGGGAGTACGGTGCTAACCTTGATTTACATCACATCAAGTCTTTTAAGGATAATACCAATAGTAGTAGGATGACCATTAAGAGGACTAGTGGGAGAAGGAAAAGAAATGTGTGGCATGATTAATGTAGGAGTTCAGTATGAGGGTGCACAATAGAAGAAGAGGCTTGCAAGGTTGTTGAAAGAGACAAATGTCATTGAGAGAGATTTATGACTTATCCTTTGACTTGTAGACCTTAATACTCCCATCCCATCAAGTTAATAAATTATGAAGGAAATCTACTAAATCTAAAGAATTGGCATCATTATCCAATTTAGTAAAGATTCAATTGTAGTAGTTGTGTAGTGAGAGTCATGCCTTGCCAAACCATTTGTATTACATGAGTGTCATGATCAAATGCATCATCCTCATTAAGATAAGTGGCAGCATTCAAATCCTCAATAAAAATTCCATTAACTTGGTCAAGGTTACTATAGATTTTAGCCTATCTAGTTTTTGTTTAGTGTAAAATGAAAAGTAGGTCAAGGATTTAGCATACAAGAAAATATAAAGTTATGCAAACAAAAGATATAGGTTTAGATCTAATATAAAATCATAAAATCAAAAAGTGAACCCCTAGGATGAAAGCAAGTGATTCAAGAGACTAGGTTCGTTGAATGGAGAGGATGAAAACTTAAGGACTATTCTCTTCTAATTAATTTATGCTAGTCTAAATGATTGATCAAATAAAGTAGATAGATTAACCATAAATTAGTTGATCCAAGCATGGGACAAGTAAAACATAATTGAAATTAGAGAGTTAGAATGATCTACCTCCTTCAAGGGGTTAATGTGTGATATATAGTTGTGATTTGATTATAGTTGTGCATTTGTAAATGAAATTTTCCTATAATCTTCAAATATTTATGAATAGATATGCCCAAGTTGAATTTTCCAAATCAATTAGATAGAATTAATATTACAATCTTGCCTTCACAAAGCCACAATTGTGTCTTTGTTTATTATTTTCCTAAAAATATGCACTTGCTTCTAAATGAACACTTTAAGGAACTTGCTTTGTTATGGTGTGGAAGTATTCTAACTTCTTCCTTTTGCCTTGATCAAGTCTATTTATAGACTAAAAATGATAAATGACAAGATAA